>JAPFBE010000271.1:0-73820 GCA_034336665.1 Luscinia megarhynchos | reverse complement strand
AGCGGGAATGCGGCCGGACACCAGGTCTACCCCTTAAGCGGGAATGCGAGGCGGACACCAGGTCTACCCCTTAAGCGGGAATGCCGGCCGGACACCAGGTCTACCCCTTAAAGCGGGGAATGCGAGGCGGACACCAGGTCTACCCCTTAAGCGGGAATGCGAGGCGGACACCAGGTCTACCCCTTAAAAGCGGGAATGCGAGGCGGACACCAGGTCTACCCCTTAAGCGGGAATGCCGGCCGGACACCAGGTCTACCCCTTAAAGCGGGAATGCGAGGCGGACACCAGGTCTACCCCTTAAAAGCGGGGAATGCAGGCGGACACCAGGTCTACCCCTTAAGCGGGAATGCCGGCGGACACCAGGTCTACCCCTTAAAGCGGGAATGCGAGGCGGACACCAGGTCTACCCCTTAATCGCGAATGCAGGCCCGGACACCAGGTCTACCCCTTAAGCGGGAATGCGAGGCGGACACCAGGTCTACCCTTAAGCGGGAATGCGAGGCGGACACCAGGTCTACCCCTTAAAGCGGGAATGCAGAGGCGGACACCAGGTCTACCCCTTAAGCGGGAATGCGAGGCGGACACCAGGTCTACCCCTTAAGCGGGGAATGCCGGCGGACACCAGGTCTACCCCTTAAAGCGGGAATGCGAGGCGGACACCAGGTCTACCCCTTAATGGCGGGAATGCAGGCGGACACCAGGTCTACCCCTTAAAGCGGGAATGCGAGGCGGACACCAGGTCTACCCCTTAAGCGGGAATGCCGGCGGACACCAGGTCTACCCCTTAAGCGGGAATGCAGGCGGACACCAGGTCTACCCCTTAAGCGGGAATGCGAGGCGGACACCAGGTCTACCCCTTAAAGCGGGAATGCAGGCGGACACCAGGTCTACCCCTTAAGCGGGAATGCAGGCGGACACCAGGTCTACCCCTTAAGCGGGAATGCAGGCGGACACCAGGTCTACCCCTTAAGCGGGAATGCCGGCGGACACCAGGTCTACCCTTAAGCGGGAATGCAGGCGGACACCAGGTCTACCCCTTAAGCGGGAATGCCGGCGGACACCAGGTCTACCCCTTAAAGCGGGAATGCGAGGCGGACACCAGGTCTACCCCTTAGCCTCGCGAATGCAGGCGGACACCAGGTCTACCCCTTAAGCGGGAATGCCGGCGGACACCAGGTCTACCCCTTAAAGCGGGGAATGCAGGCGGACACCAGGTCTACCCCTTAAGCGGGAATGCCGGCCGGACACCAGGTCTACCCCTTAAGCGGGAATGCCGGCCGGACACCAGGTCTACCCCTTAAGCTCGGGAATGCGAGGCGGACACCAGGTCTACCCCTTAAAGCGGGAATGCGAGGCGGACACCAGGTCTACCCCTTAAGCGGGAATGCCGGCCGGACACCAGGTCTACCCCTTAAGCGGGAATGCGAGGCGGACACCAGGTCTACCCCTTAAGCGGGAATGCCGGCGGACACCAGGTCTACCCCTTAAGCGGGAATGCCGGCGGACACCAGGTCTACCCCTTAAAGCGGGGAATGCGAGGCGGACACCAGGTCTACCCCTTAATCGCGAATGCCGGCGGACCTGGGTCTACCCCTTAAGCGGGAATGCAGGCGGACACCAGGTCTACCCTTAATCGCGGGAATGCAGGCGGACACCAGGTCTACCCCTTAAGCGGGAATGCCGGCCGGACACCAGGTCTACCCCTTAAAGCGGGAATGCGAGGCGGACACCAGGTCTACCCCTTAGCTCGGCGAATGCGGCCGGACACCAGGTCTACCCCTTAAAGCGGGAATGCAGGCGGACACCAGGTCTACCCCTTAATCGCGAATGCAGGCCCGGACACCAGGTCTACCCCTTAAAGCGGGAATGCGAGGCGGACACCAGGTCTACCCCTTAATGGCGAATGCGGCGGACACCAGGTCTACCCCTTAAAGCGGGGAATGCAGGCGGACACCAGGTCTACCCCTTAAAGCGGGAATGCCGGCCGGACACCAGGTCTACCCCTTAAAGCGGGGAATGCGAGGCGGACACCAGGTCTACCCCTTAAGCGGGAATGCCGGCGGACACCAGGTCTACCCCTTAAGCGGGAATGCCGGCCCGGACACCAGGTCTACCCCTTAGCTCGGGAATGCGAGGCGGACACCAGGTCTACCCCTTAAAGCGGGAATGCGAGGCGGACACCAGGTCTACCCCTTAAGCGGGGAATGCCGGCGGACACCAGGTCTACCCCTTAATCGCGAATGCAGGCGGACACCAGGTCTACCCCTTAAAGCGGGGAATGCGAGGCGGACACCAGGTCTACCCCTTAAGCGGGAATGCCGGCGGACACCAGGTCTACCCCTTAAAGCGGGGAATGCGAGGCGGACACCAGGTCTACCCCTTAAGCGGGAATGCCGGCGGACACCAGGTCTACCCCTTAAGCGGGAATGCCGGCGGACACCAGGTCTACCCCTTAAAGCGGGGAATGCGAGGCGGACACCAGGTCTACCCCTTAATGGCGAATGCGGCCGGACACCAGGTCTACCCCTTAAGCGGGGAATGCCGGCCCGGACACCAGGTCTACCCCTTAAAGCGGGGAATGCGAGGCGGACACCAGGTCTACCCCTTAAAGCGGGGAATGCCGGCGGACACCAGGTCTACCCCTTAATCGCGAATGCAGGCGGACACCAGGTCTACCCCTTAATCGCGAATGCCGGCGGACAACAGGTCTACCCCTTAAAAGCGGGGAATGCAGAGGCGGACACCAGGTCTACCCCTTAATCGCGAATGCAGGCGGACACCAGGTCTACCCCTTAAAGCGGGAATGCGAGGCGGACACCAGGTCTACCCCTTAATCGCGAATGCGAGGCGGACACCAGGTCTACCCCTTAATGCGGGAATGCCGGCCGGACACCAGGTCTACCCCTTAAGCGGGAATGCCGGCCCGGGACACCAGGTCTACCCGCTGGCTGGGTAGACCTGGTGTCTAAAATGCGCTAAAGGGGTCGCTGTTTTCGGCTGCCTCCGGCTGCCTCATACGTAGGAAGCGGCGTGCTCCGCTCGCCACCCGGTCACCTGAAGCCGTTCTCTTGTGCTGCGTGCGGCCGCCTGGGCCCGCTTGTCCGTATTATGGGAGGCGAGGTTACGGGCCGTCTCCCCGCGAGCTGTCGCGGTGCCTGTGTCCGTGAGGCGGAAAAGAGGCGGCAGCGAGGCGGTCGTGCGGCTCAGGAACCGTACCGCCAATGCACGGCAAGGACTCTCCGGGGCTTTGTCCGGCATTCCCGTACCACCCAGTGTACTAGGACGGGTGGAGGCGAGGCGAGCTGCTCCCGGCCCGGGCCAGGCGGCGGGGAGACCCGAGAGGCGAAGCGAAGCAGCGGCGTGTCCCGCTCCGGCCGGCTGCTGCCGGCCAGCGAGGCGATCGCGACTGTGCTCCCGGCCCAGAGCCAGGTGAAGCGGGGAGACCGAAGAAGCGAGAAGCGAAGCAGCGGCGCGTGTCCCGCTCGACCCGGCTGCTGCGGTTTATCAGCGAGGCGATCGCGAGCTGTGCTCCCGGCCCAGGCCAGGTGAAGCGGGGAGACCGAAGGCGAAGCGAAGCAGCGGCGTGTCCGCTCGGCCCGGCTGCTGCGGTTTTAGCAGCGAGGCGATCACGAGCTGTGCTCCCGGCCCAGGCCAGGTGAGGCGGGGAGACCGAGAAAGCGAAGCCCGAAGCAGCGGCGTGTCCCGCTCGGCCCGGCTGCTGCGGTTTCGCAGCGAGGCGTCGCGAGCTGTGCTCCCGGCCCAGGCCAGGTGAGGCGGGGAGACCGAAGCGAAGCCCGAAGCAGCGGCGTGTCCCGCTCGACCCGGCTGCTGCGGCCAGCGAGGCGTCGCGAGCTGTGCTCCCGGCCCAGGCCAGGTGAGGCGGGGAGACCGAAGCGAAGCGAAGCAGCGGCGTGTCCCGCTCGGCCCGGCTGCTGCGGTTTCAGCAGCAGCGTCGCGAGCTGTGCTCCCCGGCCCAGGCCAGGTGAGGCGGGGAGACCGAGAAAGCGAGGCGAAGCCAGCGGCGTGTCCAGCTCCGGCCCGGCTGCTGCGGTTTCGCCCAGCAAGCGTCGCGAGCTGTGCTCCCGGCCCAGAGCCAGGTGAGGCGGGGGAGACCGAGAGAAGCGAAGCGAAGCAGCGGCGTGTCCGCTCGGCCCGGCTGCTGCGGCCAGCGAGGCGATCGCGAGCTGTGCTCCCGGCCCAGAGCCAGGTGAGGCGGGGAGACCGAAAGCGAGATCAAGCAGCGGCGCGTGTCCCGCTCGACCCGGCTGCTGCGGTTTACAGCGAAAGGGGAGCGGGTGCCGCTTCGCTCCTCCGGCGGCGAGTGGCGAGAGGCGGCGGCGCCTCGTCCTTTCCGCCCGGCCTTAAGCGGGGCCGGCCAGCATCTGGCGGGTCGCGGCGTTCGCCGACTACCCGGTCCGGTCGCGCTTTTACCGGCAGCGGGGGCTGGGCAGCGGCGGGGGTTGCGTTGAGCCTGCCGAGTGGTAGGTTCCCGGCCCCTTCCCGAGAGCTCCCCGAGACCCGCGGCTCGCTTCGGCCTCGTTCCCGCTCCCGACCCGTCTTGCCCAGAAGGCGTCCGCCTGGGAAAGGGTTAAGCGGGGGGCGTGCGGTGGGAGCATCGGCCTACGCCTCGGCTTCGCCCAAAGGTGGGGGGCTTTCGGTGGCGGAGTCGCCCGTGGAGTTTGCCGGCCGGGGTTGGCGGCACCCCTTCCCGCCGTGCCTACGTTGAAAGCATGGTTCCCCCTTCCCTCGGCCCTAAGCGGGGGACCCAGCGTAGCAGGCGGAGTATTCATTTAGCGGTGGCGGCCCGGCGGCGGTGGCGGCTCGCGCCGTAAAGCGAGCGGAGCGACAGAAGGCGAAGAAAAGCCCCGGCGATGTGGGGGAAGCGGCCGGCGCCCTCGCCCATCTCCCTCGGCTGAGTGCGATCCGAGCCACCGTGGCGAGGCGGCGTGTGGGGTCTGGCCTGCTGCCCCGACTGCGGTGGCTGCCGGCCGAGGCCTGGGTTCGCGAAGCGGCTCTGCTTTTTTCAGGCGTGGCGGAGTGTGGGGAGCGCCCGGCCTTTTCCCTTCTCTTTTTCTCCGCAGCGACCTTAAGCAGCGGCTTGCAGCAGCTGGCGGCGAAAGGGTCGCGGGCCACGAAGCGAAAGGCCAGAGAGAGCGCTGTGTGCTGGCGAGAGAACCCGAGAGAATCCGTGCGGCCCGAGGCGGATGGGGGTTTTGGGGGGAGTTGAGTCTCGAGTCTAGCCCCCCGCCTCCGGTCCCAGCGCGGAGCTCAGGCTGCGTCGGCAGGCGGATGGGGGGTTTTAGGGGGAGTTGAGTCTCGAGTCGCCCCCGCCCCGACCCCGCCGCAGGCCCGTGACCCCGTGGCTAGCCGCGAGATTCGTGCGGCAGCGTAGTGTGCTTTTGTCTTTTTCCTCTTTTTCGGTTTTCTGTTGTCCCCGGGAAGGCGTGGCGGCGAGGGCCTTTGTCTCCGAAGCGTCCGATGAGGTGGTTCCTCGGGTGGCGTCGGAAAGGGCCCTCGGCTGGCGGGCACCTCTCCCCGGGGCTTCTCTCTGTCATGGGGGAAGCCTCGGCGGTGCCAACTTCTCGAGCAGAGGCGGTCTCCTTTCGATCGGCCACCCGCCCGTCGCGAAGGCGAGGTGTCGCTCCTCCCGCTGCTTTGGGGGGAGAACGTCTTTACCGTCCCGGGCTGTGTGGCGGCAGCGTGGCCCGCCAGTCCTCAGGTGTCCTTGGAAGCGCGCGAGGTGCGGTGCGGCCGGTGCAGTATACGCCCGTTAAGGTGTGCCGACGCGAGCAGCGCTTCGAGGCGGCGGTCGCGGCTTCGAGCTTCGAGCGAGAAAAAGCGCGGTCCCCCGAGGAAAGGCGAGAGAGAGAAGAAGGGGATGAGAACCGATGGGAGACGCGGACGGGGGAAAAGAGCCCGTTCAGCAGCGCACCGCACCAGCTCCTTGAGTCAGCGCCGCCGCCTGCTGCAAGCGAGCAGCCCGGCCTCGGGGCCTCGGGTGTCGGGCAGCGCCCGCCTCGTCGAGTCGCTGTCTCCTCTGCTGCGTCCGGTGCTTTTTGAGGGCGGCCTCGAGGGCGGGTCAGCCCAACCGAGCCCCCGTCCGGTAGCGCCCGCCAGCGCCCCGTGACTGTCGAGCAGCGAGCCCGAGTCTCGAAGAGCGGGCCCGAAGAAAGCAGAAGCGAGAGAAAAGCGAGAAAAGAAGCGGGGAAGGAAGGCGAAAGAAAAAAGGCTAGCGTTGTTGTCCGAAGGCGAGAAAGAAAGCTGCGCAGCGGTCCGGCTCCTTGCCAGCGGCGTGGCGGGGAAGGAGCGGCCGCCCGGAGGTCGACACCGATGTCGCCCGAGGCGTCTCCGCCTCCCGCCGCCCGGCGGGTGGAAGTCGCTCAGCAGCGTGGCGCCGTTCCCCGCTGAAGCGCCCGCCCGAGCTCTTAGCGATGTCGCCCGACGCCCGCCGCCATACCGCCCCGCCCGGTCGGGCGTGACCGAGAGAGAGCGAGAAGAGAGAAGAGAGAAAGCGAGGCGGTCAGGGGTTGGCAGAGGCTTTCGCCCGAGGCAGGCGATCGGGCTTTCGCTGAAGCGCCCGCCCGTAGCGCCCGCCCAGCGGAGTGTGGCGACTACCTAGTTGATCCTGCCAGTAGCATATGCTTGTCTCAAAGCTTAAGCCATGCATGTCTAAGTACACCGCAGGCGGTACAGTGAAACTGCGAATGGCTCATTAAATCAGTTATGGTTCCTTTGGTGGCTCCTCTCCCGCTCCTTGGATAACTGTGGTAATTCTAGAGCTAATACATGCCGACGGCGCCCGACCTCGAGGGGCAGCGTGCATTTATCAGACCAAAAACCAACCCGGGCCGCCCGGCAACTGGTGACTCTAGATAACCTCGAGCGATCGCCGCGCCCTCGCGGCGGCGACCGATTCGAATGTCTGCCCTATCAACTTTCGATGGTACTGTCTGTGCCTACCATGGTGACCACGGGTGGCCGGGGAATCAGGGTTCCGATTCGGAGAGGGAGCCTGAAAGCGGCTACCACATCCAAGGAAAGGCAGCAGAAGCGCGCAAATTACCCACTCCGACCGGGGGAGGTAGTGACGAAAAATAACAATACAGGACTCTTTCGAGGCCCTGTAATTGGAATGGCGCACTTTAAATCCTTGGCGAGGATCCATTGGAGGGCAAGTCTGGTGCCAGCAGCAGCGGTAATTCCAACTCCAATAGCGTATCTTAAAGTTGCTGCAGTTAAAAAGCTCGTAGTTGGATCTTGGGATCGAGCTGGCGAGTCCGCCCGCGGCGAAACCCACCGCCTGTCCCAGCCCCTGCCTCTCGGCGCCCCCTCGATGCTCTTAGCTGGAGTGTCGCGGGGCCCGGCGTTTACTGAGAAAATTAGAGTGTTCAAAGCAGGCGGCCGCCCGGCATGCTGCAACTAGGAATAATGGAATAGGACTCCGGTTCTATTTTGTTGGTTTTTAGGAAGCGGGGCCATGATTAAGAGGGGCGGCCGGGGGCATTAAGTATTGTGCGCTAGAGGTGAAATTCTTGGACGGCGCCAAGGCGGCCTAGGCGAAAGCATTTGCCAAGAATGTTTTCATTAATCAAGAAGCGAAAGTGGGAGGTTAGAAGGCGATCAGATACCGTCGTAGTTCCGACCATAAGCGATGCCGACTGGCGATCGGCGGCGTTATTCCCATGACCCGCCCGGGCAGCTCCCGGGAAACCCAAGTCTTTGGGTTCCGGGGGGAAATATAGTTGCAAAGCTGAAACTTAAAGGAATTGGCGGAAGGGCACCACCAGGAGTGGAGCCTGCGGCTTAATTGACTCAACCACGGGAAACCTCCACCCGGCCCGGACACGGACAGGATTGACAGATTGAGAGCTCTTTCACCGATTCCGTGGGTGGTGGTGCATGGCCGTTCTTAGTTGGTGGAGGCGATTTGTCTGGTTAATTCCGATAGCGAGCGAGACTCTGGCATGCTAACTAGTTCGCGACCCCCGGCGGTCGGCGTCCAACTTCTTAGAGGGACAAGTGGCGTTCAGCCACCCGAGATGAGCAATAACAGGTCTGTGATGCCCTTAGATGTCCGGGGGCCGCCGCAGCGCTACACTGACTGGCTCAGCTTGTGCCTACCCTCCGCCCGGCGAAGCGCGGGTAACTCCGATTGAACCCCATTAAGTGATGGGGATGCGGGGGATTACAATTCTTCCCGTGAGCGAGGAATTCCCAGTAAGTCGCGGGTCATAAGCTCGCGTTGATTAAGTCCCTGCCCTTTGTACACACCGCCCGTCGCTACTACCGATTGGATGGTTTAGTGAGGTCCTCGGATGCGGCCCGGCAGTGTCGACTTACGGCCCTGCGGGCGTCGAAGAGCGGTCGAACTTGACTATCTAGAGGAAGTAAAAGTCGTAACAAGGTTTCCGTAGGTGAACCTGCGGAAGGATCATTACCGGTGGGGGGCGGCCTGCCGCGCCAGCGCCCGTTTGTCCGTTCGCCGCGCCAGCGGCTCCCCTCTCTCGCGGAGGGAGGGAGGAGACGCCGCCCTTCCCCGGCGCCCAGCGCAGCAGCAGCCCAGAGAAAGCGAGAGAGGCGAGGCGGCGCAGGCATCTCTCCAGCGAGGGGAAAAGCTTCGGCGGCGAAGCCGCCCAGCGCTAGCAGCGCCCGCCCACCGTCTTGTGAGGCGAGGCCGACCCAGCGCTAGACGTAGCGTCGCGACCCGAGCGCCCGCCAGGAAGCCTTGGCGGGCTGGCCGACGGCGCCCGAGCCGCCTTCTTCTTCCCCCGCCCGCGTCGGTCGCTGTCGGTCCGTCCCGCCCGGGCTGAGGGCGACGAGCGACCTCGAGCCTCGCCACAGCGGCCGGCGCCCGCCCGAAACGCCCGGTCGCCCGGCGCTCCGCCTCTCGCTTTTCGGCGGGGGGCGTGGCGAGGTTTAAGCGGCGGGCAGCGTCCCAGCAGCAGCGCCGGCCGAAGGCGGCCCGAGCATGGCGGTCCTCGAGCGCAGCGCCCGGGCTACTGAGAAACCCGGGCCCGAGGCCGGACGGCAGCGGCGGTGGCAGCGGGGCGTCGAGCGCGCCCGCCAGCGGGCAGCTCCCCCGAAGAGTGGCAGCGGGGGAGAGCACCCGGCGGGGAGCCATGCAGGTCGTTTCCCTCGCCCCAGGGTCAGGTACCTAGCGCTCCAGCGCCTCGGCTGACCCGTCCATGCCCGCCGGCTTTTTCCCCTCGGCGTGCGTCACCGCGCCCGTTGGGGAGAGCCGGTAGGGGAGAGAGGAGCCGCCCGGGCAGGCGGAGAGTTTAAAGACTTCGAGCTGACTCGGCACAGCGCCCCGCCAGCGGCGGCGGCGGCGGCAGCGAGGCGGTGCGAGGCGGCGGCAGCGGCGCCATCCAGCGAGGGGTAGGGAGCAGCCCGCTCCGCCCGATCCCCCAGCGGTGGCGTCAGCGACCCGCCCGACGCGCTCCCTCCCTCGCTGTCGATCGGCGTCCCCAGCGGGCGAGGGGCAGCCGTGCCTTGCCGGGGAGAGCGCCCTGCCCCCCACTCTGCGGCCCGGTCTCGGCGGAGGAGCCAGCGGCAAGCGAACGAACGGGGAGTCCGGCAGCGGGGCCGACCAGCTTCGCCTACGACCGCGGGCCTGGCCCGGCTGCTGGCGGTGCCTCAGCCCCTCACGTCCGGCCGCGGGGTGGCGGCCGCCCGGGAGCCCGCCACGCTCTCGCCTCTCGGCGCGCGCCCGTACCTAGCAGCGCCAGCGCCCGGCAGCGTCGAACAGCGGCAGCGCCTCTTACCTCGGCGGCCTTGTGCCCGAAGAGGCGTCGGCCCGGCGACGCCCGTGCCGCCCGGCCATCCCTCCTGTCTCGGCGGCCCTCTCCCGTGCCGTGCAGTGCCGTGCCGTGCCGTGCAGTGCGAGGCGGCTGGCTTCGGCGGTCTCCCTCCGTCGGCGGAGGCCGAGCGGCATGGCGACCCCGATGCCCGGTGTGGCGGCGTCGCCGCCGGGTCAGTGTCCCCCGGGGGGGAAGCGCCCGCCGCGGCCGTCCGGCCGGGCCCGCCCGTCGCTTCCCCGTCGCTCTTCCTTTCCCGGCGGCGTCGCGACCGCAAAGAGATTAAAAGCGTCGCGAGGGGCGGCGAGGGCGCTCCAGCGCCCGGTCCCCGGCGGAGGCGAAGCGGCGTTACCCCGACTGGCGCCCGTACGCCTGCCGCCTGGCGATGCAGCGCCAAAGATGCTCCGGCGAGCGGCAGCGGCGGCGGTGGAGTCTCGCCCGGCGGCAGGCCTCCGGCACTTTCAGCGGCGCCCGGCTTTCCGGAGTGCGTCGGTGGCGTCCGCCTCCGGCGCCAAGCGGCGGAAGCGCTGACGCCGGAGCTCCGGCCAGCGGCGAGGGGAAAACGAGTCCAGCGCAGGAGGATTGCGCCCGGCCGGAAGAGTGGCGATGCGCCGGCCGAGGCGTTCCAGCGAAGGCGTCCGTAAGGCAGCTGGGAAGCAAAGGGGGCGGCAGCGCTTCAGCCTTGGCGGCCTACTGGCGTGACAGTCCGCCCGATCGGCGGCGAAAAGCGGAAGCGTGGCGAGGGGCAGCGGCGGCGTCGCCCAGCGCCCGACGCGAAAGGCGGCCGAGGTCCCGTGGCGAGTCGGGCGAGCCGCCCGTCCATGGCGAAGCGGTCGCGGTCGCGGTCGGTCAGCGTTGGCGCGAAAGCGCCAGCCTCTCCGATGCAGAAGGCGAGGCCGAGCCGGGCGCCTGAGCGCCTCCGAAGAGCCAAAGAGGCCTTGCGGGCGGCGTCTCCCCCCATGGCGCGGGGGGGGGAGAGGCGGTCGAGGCGCGAGCCCCCCGCCCGCTGGGGCGACCTTGGGAGGGCGTAAGGTGGGGTTTTTCCCCTCCTGTCTCTCCTCCGTTTGGAATTGGCGCCTGTGTGCTACGTGCGGTCCGAAAGCCAAGGGGGGCGCCCGCTGAAGCGTAGGCGGTCCCGACCCCTCAGCGCCAGCGGAGGTCGGTGCCAGCCAGACAACTCTTAGCGGTGGATCACTTTCGGCTGCGTCGTCGATGAAGAAACGCCCAGCTAGCTGCGAGAATTAATGTGAATTGCAGGACACATTGATCATACGACGCCGAGCGCGCACTGCGGCCCGGGTTCCTCCCGGGGCTACGCCTATCTGGCGTAAACGGCGATCAATCGCCGTCCCGGGGGGGCCCCCCCTCCCAGCGGCAGCGGCTAGGAAGTAACCTCGCAGGTCCGTCGGCGCTGGCCGAAGCGGCGGCCGTCGTCCTACGTCGCCCAGCGCAAAGACGCTCGTCCCCCTAAAAGGCAAGACTTCGAGGGCGCTCCGCGCTCCCGCTCCCGAAACGAACGCTGGGGGCGGAGCTTCGTCCTTACCCGCTGAGGGGGCAGCGCCCTTCGCCGTCTTGGCGGCGGCGGCGGCGAAGCGAGAGAGAGAGAGAGAGCGGCGTCGGAGGCGCCCAGCGGCCGATCTGGCGGCGAGAGGCGAAGAGGGGCGAGAGGCGGCGGGCCTCGCCCAGGGCTCCACCCAGCGAGGCTGACTGTCTGCGAGGTGGAGTACCGCTTGGCCGGTACCGTGCCGTCGCTGCAGCGGCAGCGCCCGAGCGCGGCGCCCGAGGGGCGAAGGCGCAACCCGCTCCCTCGTTGTCCCGGCGCCCCCTCCCCTCCTCCTCCCTACGTCGTCGTGCGTCCCGGTCGGTTCCCCTCGGTCAGGGCCCGTCTCTGCCGCGATGCCTGTTTAGGTTCTGCGTCTCCGGGCTGGGAGTCTCCGTGTCCGCGGTCTCTCTCCGTCCCCCCTCCGCTCGCTCCGCTCGCTCGCTCCGTTGTCTCCCCTCCTCTGGTGGCGCTGGCGGTATGGGGTTTCGGTTGAAGGAGGAGGAGGGGGCATTGGAAAGGAGAGGGGGAGGAAAGGGGCAGCGGCCGCAGCGTCGTCCGTCCGGCCGGCGGCCGGCCGCCCAGCGAGGGGGGGCGGCGGCGGCGGCGGCGCCCGCCAGCGCTCTGGGCTTGCGACCTCAGATCAGGCGTGGCGACCCGCTGAATTTAAGCATATTAGTCAGCGGGAGGAAAAAAACTAACGAGGATTCCCTCAGTAGCGGCGGCCGAAGAGGGAAAAAGCCCAGCGCCCGAATCCCGCCCAGCGGTGGTAGCGGGACATGTGGCGTACAAAGCCCCCCATCCCGGCGGCTCTCGGGGGACCCAAGTCCCTTGTGATCGAGGCCGCGGCCAGCGAGGCGGTGTGAGGCGATAGCGGCCCCCAGCGCCCGGGCCGAGAACTTCTGGGAGTCGGGTTGCTTGGGAATGCAGCCCAAAGCGGGTGGTAAACTCCATCTAAGGCTAAATACCGACACGAGACCGATAGCCAACAAGTACCGTAAGGGAAAGTTGAAAAGAACTTTGAAGAGAGAGTTCAAGAGGGGGCGTGAAACCGTTAAGAGGTAAGCGGGTGGGGCCCGCGCAGTCCGCCCGGAGGATTCAACCCGGCCGAGTCGGCGGTCGGCCGGCCCCGAGGTCGTGGCGGATCCTCGCCTCCGCCTCCCCTCCGTCCCCCGAGCAAGCCCGCCCGCGAGGCGGGCCGAAGGCGGGCAGCGAGGACCGCCCGCCCGGCCGGCAACCGGCCCTGGCGGGCGCATTTCCTCAGCGGCGGTGCGCGCGACCCGGCTCGAATTCGGCTGGGAAGGCCTCCGGCCGGAGCAGGTGGCCCGGCGCCCGCCCGCCAGCAGCGGCAGCGGCGGCGGAGTGTTAGAACCCCGGGCAGCAGGTCTCGCCGAATCCGGGGGCGAGGGAAAGGACGCCGCCGCGCCCTCCTCCCCCCGTGAGGCGGCGCCGTGGCGGGGGGCGCCCGCTCTGACCCTCTCTTCTCGGGGGGCGGCAGAAGCGTCCCCCACTAGCCAGCGTTCGGCGTGAGAGTCGCGAGGCGAGCCCGCCCGGCCCCGGCGCCCGCTATCAGCAGGCGGACTGTCCTCAGTGCGCCCCGACCGCTGCAGCGCCGCCCGGGCGAACCCGGTCGGGCAGCGCCTGCGAAGAGGCGCCCGGGGGTCGCGGCGATGTCGGCTACCCACCCGACCCGTCTTGAAACACGGACCAAGGAGTCTAGCTGCGTCGCAGCGAGTCAGGGGCCCGTCGCGGAAAGCCAGCGGCGCAATGAAGGTGAGGAGCGGCGTCCGCCCGGCCGAGTGGGAATCCCGGGGCAGCGTCGCCCGGGCGCCTACCGGCCCGTCTCGCCCGCCGCTCCCCCCCGTCCGCGGGGGGGGCCGGGGAAGAGTGGAAGCGTGGCGCCGCAGCGCTAGAGACCGAAAGATGGTGAACTATGCCTGGGCAGGGGCGAAGCCAGAGGAAACTCTGGTGGAGGTCCGTAGCGGTCCCTGGCGATGCAAATCGGTCGTCCGACCGGGTCTAGAGGCGAAAGACTAATCGAACCATCTAGTAGCTGGTTCCCTCCGAAGTTTCCCTCAGGATAGCTGGCTGTTCGGCAATGGGCAGTTTTACCCGGTAAAGCGAATGATTAGAGGTCTTGGGGCCGAAGCTTGATCTCAACCTATTCTCAAACTTTCAATGGGTAAGGGGGCGGCTGGCTGGCGTTGGAGCAGCGCCCGTGGAATCACGAGTGCCCAGTGGGCCACTTTTGGTAAGCAGAACTGGCTGCGGGATGAACCCGAGCAGCGGGTTAAAGAGGCGCCCGGCGGCGGCGCTCATCAGAGCCCAGAAAAGGTGTTGGTTGATCTAGACAGCAGGGCGGTGGCCATGGAAGTCGAATCCGGCTAAGGAGTGTGTAACAACTCACCTGCGAATCAACTAGCCCTGAAAATGGATGAAAGCTGGGCGTCGGGCCCATACCGGCCGTCGGCGGCAGTCGCGAAAACCAGCGGGGGAGCTAGGCAGCGGCGAGTAGGAGGAGCGCTGCGGTGAGCCTGGAAGCCTGGTAGCGGGCCGGGTGGAACGCCCGCGGGTGCAGATCTTGGTGGTAGTAGCAAATATTCAAGCGAGAGCTTTGAAGGCCGAAGTGGAGCAGGGTTCCATGTGAACAGCAGTTGAACATGGGTCAGTCGAGTCCTAAGCGATGGCGGCGCCCGTTCGAAGAGAGGCGAGGCGATGGCCTCCGATTGCCCTGAGCGATCGAAGAGTCGGGTTCAGATCCCCGAATCGGGAGTGGCGGAGGCAAGGCGCCCATGGCGCCCAGTCGCGATGACATAACCCGATCCCGGAGAAGCGGCGGGAGCCCAGGGAGAGTTCTCTTTTTCTTTGTGAAGGGCGAGAGGCGCCCTGGAATGGAGTTCGCCCGAGAGAGGGCCAGCGCCTTGGAAAGCGTCAGCGGTTCGGCGGCGTCCGGTGAGCTCGCTGGCCCGTGAAAATCCGGGGGAGAGGGTGTAAGTCTCGCGCCCGGGCCGTACCATATCCGCAGCAGGTCTCCAAGGTGAACAGCCTCTGGCATGTTGGAACAATGTAGGTAAGGGGAAGTCGGCAAGCGGATCCGTAACCGGGATAAGGATTGGCTCTAAGGGCTGGGTCCGGTCGGGCTGGAGAGCGGCCGAGGGCTGAAGCGCGCGCTGCTGGACGGCGCCCAGCGTGAGAAGCGCTCAGCGGCCCAGCAGCCTTGGCAGCAGCGACTCTGGGCAGCGCCGGGCCCTTCCGTGGTCGCCCCAACTGCGGCGAGCGCCGCTTCGCCCCTCCTCCGCCCGCCCCCGCCCCGCCTTGCCGCGGCCCGGCCACGCCCTCGAGGCGGCGGCGGCGATACGCCCGCCGTGGTCGTCGTCGTCGCCCGGGCGGCCGCCTCCCCAGGCGGCAGCGGCGGCCGGCTAGCATGGCAGCAGCGTCAGCGCCCTCGCCAGCGAGGCGGCGAGCGCCAGCGGTCGGCAGCGAGGCGGAGTCCCGAAGTCCCGGGCGGCGCCCGCCCTCGGCCGGCGCCTAGCAACGACTTAGAACTAGTCGCGGACCAGGGGAATCCGACTGTTTAATTAAAACAAAAGCATCGCGAAGGCCGAAGGCGGTGTTGGCCAGCGATGTGATTTCTGCCAGTGCTCTGAATGTCAAAGTGAAGAAATTCAATGAAGCGCGGGTAAAGCGGCGGGAGTAACTATGACTCTCTTAAGGGCAGCCTAAGTGGGCTAGTTACTGACTGGGCCTGGTGCGGAAGTCACACCTCCTCGTGGTCCCGCTGGACACCCGTAAAGGAGTGGCTAAGATGACTTCTGCCCCAGTGTGAGTGGAGGTGAAGGCGGCCCTCCCCCTGCGGTGGAGTCGCGATCCACTTACAGTTTCACGAAATGCAGAAACCAATTTCTCGGTTGGGGTTCACATTCTGGCTTGAGTGACCCCTTCCAAAGAGCCTCGCCCACGGGCCCCATCAATCAGTTGGGCAAACTGGCGGTGGCGTGGAATAGGCGGCTGCCAATGCAGTTTAGTGCCCTCAAGTGGCTTCACCAACCACTTGGTTGTATCCTGGTGACAAAGGCTTGTGTCGATGCATGCTTCTCAGAGCCAGGAGGGCATGCAGCACAACCGCCAGGACCCTGACCCGAGGGTGGCGACGCTGGGTAAAGCGTGACAGTGCTCGGGGGGCAGTGCTGTCATGGTCCATCAGGGGCCCCCCAAATTCCGGTGTGCGCTGACGCCTTCCAGGGCCAGCCTGCGTGAGGCCTCTGTTTGAGAGGGACACATGTCTGCGCGAGCAGCTGCCGCGACAGGGCTGGGTGCCCTGTGATTGCATCCGTGCTTGGGGACCCGTTTGTTCCGACCATGTGGTGGCGCCCAGATAATGTCGATCCGGGAGGGCTGCCGCCAAGAGGCTCGCGCAGAGCTGCAACCCTGTGGCGTCGGCCGGCCGGGCGCTGAAAGAGACATTACTGGGCCCCATCCGTGCACTTTCGGGCACAAGTCGCGGGTGTCTTGAAGGGGAACACATGCATTCATGCCGTGCAGTAGCCCGCGACACTGGGGGCTTGGTTGTACCCGAGTCCGAGAGAGGCACGGACTCTCGGTGGGTTTCTCGCTTCCGCGCGCCGCGTGGCCGCGGCGTGAGCATGACGACGTCCAATCTACATCTCCAATTGGGCGAAAAATACCGATTGTGACCAAATGGGTGGACGGGCCATCCTTACCACTCCCGGAAAAGGTGTGGAGACTTGTCTCTGCTCGAAAACTAGCCAAATGCCTCGTCATCTAATTAGTGACGCGCATGAATGGATGAACGAGATTCCCACTGTCCCTACCTACTATCCAGCGAAACCACAGCCAAGGGAACGGGCTTGGCGGAATCAGCGGGGAAAGAAGACCCTGTTGAGCTTGACTCTAGTCTGGCGCTGTGAAGAGACATGAGAGGTGTAGAATAAGTGGGAGGCGGTAGCGCTTCCGGCCGGGGCGAGGCGACCACGCCCGCCCGGCGTCCGGCCGCCCGGTGAAATACCACTACTCTGATCGTTTTTCACTTACCCGGTGAGGCGGGGGGGCGAGCCCGAGGGGAGCTCTCGCTTCTGGCGTAGCGGCCGGCGCCCGCCGACGCGACCAGCTCGAGGACAGCGGCAGGTGGGGGAGTTTGACTGGGGCGGTACACCTGTCAAAGCGTAACGCCAGGTGTCTAAAGGCGAAGCTCAGGGAGGGCGGAAACCTCCCGATGGAGCAGAAGGGCAAAAGCTTCGCTTGATCTTGATTTTCGAGTCACGAATACAGACCGTGGCGGGGCCTCCACGATCCTTCTGGCTTTTTGGGTTTTAAGCAGGAGGTGTCAGAAAAAGTTACCACAGGGATAACTGGCTTGTGGCGATAGCGTTCATAGCGGCGTCGCTTTTGATCGCCGATGTCGGCTCTTCCTATCATTGTGAAGCAGAATTCACCAAAGCGTTGGATTGTTCACCCACTAATAGGGAGCGTGAGCTGGGTTTTAGACCGTCGTGAGACAGGTTAGTTTACCCTACTGATGATGTGTTGTTGCAATAGTAATCCTGCTCAGTGCGAGAGGAACGCGGGTTCAGACCCCTGATGCGTCGCGGCTTGGCTGAGAGCCACTGGCGTGAGCTACCATCTCGCGGGCTTATGACTGAGCGCCTCTAAGTCAGAATCCCGCCCTAGGCGTAGCGATACCGCTAGCGCCGCCCGGCTCTCGGTGGGCTTCGCGATAGCCCGACGCCCGCCCGCCCCCAGCGGGGCGGGCGGAGCCAATCTTGAAGCGCCGCTTCGTGGTCGAGGAGCGGAGGGGGCCGGATCGTGGCGCCGCCTCTCCCCGTCAGCGTACCGCATGGTGGGTAGGGGCACTTTCGGCTAAATCATTAAGTGAAGCGACCTGATTCTGGGTCGGGGTTTACGTGCAGTAGCAGAGCAACTCCCCTCGCTGCGATCTATTGAAATCAACCCTCGACACAAGCTTTTTGTCGGCTTAAGAGGCGGGCTCGATCAGCGAGCGAACCGAACCGAAGGGGAAGCGGCCCGGCCGAGAGGCGGCGGCGTCCTCTCCTCTCCTCTCCTTTCTTTCCTTCCTTCCTCCGAGGCCTCTCTCGGCGGGCCGAGAACTGACAGGGGGCCCCGGTAGCGAAGAGCGCCCTAGAGGCGGCGCCCTCGCTTCGCTCGCGCGGAGCCCGCCAGCGCCCTCCTCGCTAGCGGGTCCCAGGCCCGATACAGCGAGTCGGGGGCGAACAGCGAGCGAGGGCAGCAGCGCCGCCAGCGGCAGCCGAAGCGGCGGCAGCGCTCTTCCCAGAGAGAAAGAGGGGCCCGCCCGGTCAGCAGCGACCTCGACTTCCCTCGCGCGGGTCCCAGGCCCGATCTGCAGCAGCGGGGAGCTTAGCGGCGGCGGCGAGGCGGCGGCGAGCGGCGGGTTTCCCTTCACACAGCCCCTTGTAGCGCCTGCAGCGGTGTACAGGGGGAAACCCGTTTGCCGCCGTCTCGGGCCAGAGGGTAGACCTGTTGCCGCTAGCGGTCGCGACCTTCAGCGCCCGCCCGCGAGGTAGACCTGTTGCCGCTAGCGGTCAGCGGCCTTTCAGCGCCCGCCGCGAGGGTAGACCTGTTGCCGCTAGCGGGTCGCCGAGCCTTTCAGCGCCCGCCCGCGGGAGTAGACCTGTTGCCGCTAGCGGTCTCGGCCTTCGCGCCCGCCCGGGGGTAGACCTGTTGCCGCTAGCGGTCACGGCCTTCAGCGCCCGCCCGCGAGGGTAGACCTGTTGCAGCTAGCCCGGTCGCGGCCTTTCAGCGCCCGCCCAGCGGTAGACCTGTTGCCGTAGCGGTCGCCGACCTTCAGCGCCCGCCCGAGGAGTAGACCTGTGCCGTAGCGGTCTACGACCTTCCAGCGCCCGCCCGCGGGAGTAGACCTGTTGCAGCTAGCCCGGTCGCGACCTTTCAGCGCCGCCCGGGGGTAGACCTGTTGCCGCTAGCGGTCTCGCGACCTTCAGCGCCCGCCCAGCGAGTAGACCTGTTGCCGCTAGCGGTCTCGACCTTCAGCGCCGCCCGCGGGGTAGACCTGTTGCCGCTAGCGGTCTCGGCCTCTCAGCGCCCGCCCAGCGGGGTAGACCTGTTGCCGCTAGCGGTCTTAGCCTTTCGCGCCCGCCCGCGAAGCAGACCTAGTGCCGGCAGCGGTCACCGACGCTTCAGCGCCCGCCCAGCGAGGGTAGACCTGTTGCCGCTAGCGGTCTCACGACCTTCAGCGCCCGCCCGGCGAAGTAGACCTGGCGCCCGTCCGCCTGGCCAGCGGGAATGCCGGCGGACACCAGGTCTACCCCTTAAAGCGGGAATGCCGGCCGGACACCAGGTCTACCCCTTAATCGCGAATGCCGGCGGACACCAGGTCTACCCCTTAAAGCGGGAATGCGGCGGACACCAGGTCTACCCCTTAAGCGGGAATGCCGGCGGACACCAGGTCTACCCCTTAATCGCGAATGCCGGCGGACACCAGGTCTACCCCTTAAGCGGGAATGCAGGCGGACACCAGGTCTACCCCTTAAGCGGGAATGCCGGCGGACACCAGGTCTACCCCTTAAGCGGGAATGCAGGCGGACACCAGGTCTACCCCTTAATGGCGAATGCGAGGCGGACACCAGGTCTACCCCTTAAAGCGGGAATGCGAGGCGGACACCAGGTCTACCCATGTCGCGAATGCCGGCGGACACCAGGTCTACCCCTTAAAGCGGGAATGCGAGGCGGACACCAGGTCTACCCCTTAATCGCGAATGCGAGGCGGACACCAGGTCTACCCCTTAAAGCGGGAATGCGAGGCGGACACCAGGTCTACCCCTTAAGCGGGAATGCGGCGGACACCAGGTCTACCCATATGTCGGCGGGAATGCGAGGCGGACACCAGGTCTACCCCTTAAGCGGGAATGCCGGCGGACACCAGGTCTACCCCTTAAGCGGGAATGCGAGGCGGACACCAGGTCTACCCCTTAAAGCGGGAATGCAGGCGGACACCAGGTCTACCCCTTAAGCGGGGAATGCCGGCCGGACACCAGGTCTACCCCTTAATGGCGAATGCGAGGCGGACACCAGGTCTACCCCTTAAAGCGGGGAATGCCGGCCGGACACCAGGTCTACCCCTTAAGCGGGAATGCGAGGCGGACACCAGGTCTACCCCTTAAAGCGGGAATGCCGGCCGGACACCAGGTCTACCCCTTAAGCGGGAATGCGAGGCGGACACCAGGTCTACCCCTTAAGCGGGAATGCAGGCGGACACCAGGTCTACCCCTTAAGCGGGAATGCAGGCGGACACCAGGTCTACCCCTTAAGCGGGAATGCAGGCGGACACCAGGTCTACCCCTTAAAAGCGGGAATGCGAGGCGGACACCAGGTCTACCCCTTAAGCGGGAATGCCGGCGGACACCAGGTCTACCCCTTAAGCGGGAATGCAGGCGGACACCGGAGTCTACCCCTTAAGCGGGAATGCGAGGCGGACACCAGGTCTACCCCTTAAAGCGGGAATGCCGAGGCGGACACCAGGTCTACCCCTTAAGCGGGAATGCGAGGCGGACACCAGGTCTACCCCTTAAGCGGGAATGCCGGCGGACACCAGGTCTACCCCTTAAAAGCGGGAATGCGAGGCGGACACCAGGTCTACCCCTTAATCGCGAATGCGAGGCGGACACCAGGTCTACCCCTTAAAGCGGGAATGCGAGGCGGACACCAGGTCTACCCCTTAAGCGGGAATGCCGGCGGACACCAGGTCTACCCCTTAAGCGGGAATGCGAGGCGGACACCAGGTCTACCCCTTAATCGCGAATGCGAGGCGGACACCAGGTCTACCCCTTAAAGCGGGAATGCGAGGCGGACACCAGGTCTACCCCTTAAGCGGGAATGCAGGCGGACACCAGGTCTACCCCTTAAGCGGGAATGCCGGCGGACACCAGGTCTACCCCTTAAGCGGGAATGCGGGCGGACACCAGGTCTACCCCTTAATGGCGAATGCGAGGCGGACACCAGGTCTACCCCTTAAAGCGGGGAATGCAGGCGGACACCAGGTCTACCCCTTAAGCGGGAATGCGGCCGGACACCAGGTCTACCCCTTAAGCGGGAATGCAGGCGGACACCAGGTCTACCCCTTAAGCGGGAATGCCGGCCGGACACCAGGTCTACCCCTTAAAAGCGGGAATGCGAGGCGGACACCAGGTCTACCCCTTAAGCGGGAATGCGAGGCGGACACCAGGTCTACCCCTTAAGCGGGAATGCAGGCGGACACCAGGTCTACCCCTTAAGCGGGAATGCGAGGCGGACACCAGGTCTACCCCTTAAGCGGGAATGCCGGCCGGACACCAGGTCTACCCCTTAAAGCGGGAATGCGAGCGGACACCAGGTCTACCCCTTAATCGCGAATGCAGGCGGACACCAGGTCTACCCCTTAAGCGGGAATGCGGCCGGACACCAGGTCTACCCCTTAAGCGGGAATGCCGGCCGGACACCAGGTCTACCCCTTAGCTCGGGAATGCGAGGCGGACACCAGGTCTACCCCTTAAGCGGGAATGCAGGCGGACACCAGGTCTACCCCTTAAGCGGGAATGCAGGCGGACACCAGGTCTACCCCTTAAGCGGGAATGCCGGCCGGACACCAGGTCTACCCCTTAAGCTCGGGAATGCAGGCGGACACCAGGTCTACCCCTTAAGCGGGAATGCCGGCCCGGACACCAGGTCTACCCCTTAAAGCGGGAATGCGAGGCGGACACCAGGTCTACCCCTTAATCGCGAATGCAGGCGGACACCAGGTCTACCCCTTAAAGCGGGAATGCCGAGGCGGACACCAGGTCTACCCCTTAAGCGGGAATGCCGGCGGACACCAGGTCTACCCCTTAAAGCGGGAATGCCGGCGGACACCAGGTCTACCCCTTAATGGCGAGAATGCGAGGCGGACACCAGGTCTACCCCTTAAAGCGGGAATGCCGGCGGACACCAGGTCTACCCCTTAAGCGGGAATGCGAGGCGGACACCAGGTCTACCCCTTAATGGCGAATGCGAGGCGGACACCAGGTCTACCCCTTAAGCGGGAATGCCGGCGGACACCAGGTCTACCCCTTAAGCGGGAATGCGAGGCGGACACCAGGTCTACCCCTTAAGCGGGAATGCCGGCGGACACCAGGTCTACCCCTTAAGCGGGAATGCAGGCGGACACCAGGTCTACCCCTTAATGGCGAATGCGAGGCGGACACCAGGTCTACCCTTAAGCGGGAATGCGAGGCGGACACCAGGTCTACCCCTTAAGCGGGAATGCGAGGCGGACACCAGGTCTACCCCTTAAAGCGGGAATGCGAGGCGGACACCAGGTCTACCCTTAAAGCGGGAATGCGGCCGGACACCAGGTCTACCCCTTAAGCGGGAATGCGAGGCGGACATGAGTCTACCCCTTAAGCGAGAATGCCGGCCGGACACCAGGTCTACCCCTTAAAGCGGGAATGCCGGCCGGACACCAGGTCTACCCCTTAAAGCGGGAATGCGAGGCGGACACCAGGTCTACCCCTTAAGCGGGAATGCAGGCGGACACCAGGTCTACCCCTTAAGCGGGAATGCAGGCGGACACCAGGTCTACCCCTTAAGCGGGAATGCAGGCGGACACCAGGTCTACCCCTTAAAGCGGGAATGCGAGGCGGACACCAGGTCTACCCCTTAAGCGGGAATGCCGGCGGACACCAGGTCTACCCCTTAAGCGGGAATGCCGGCCGGACACCAGGTCTACCCCTTAAGCGGGAATGCAGGCGGACACCAGGTCTACCCCTTAAGCGGGAATGCCGGCGGACACCAGGTCTACCCCTTAAGCGGGAATGCGAGGCGGACACCAGGTCTACCCCTTAAGCTCGCGAATGCCGGCCCGGACACCAGGTCTACCCCTTAAGCGGGAATGCGAGGCGGACACCAGGTCTACCCTTAATGGCGAATGCCGGCGGACACCAGGTCTACCCCTTAAGCGGGAATGCAGGCGGACACCAGGTCTACCCTTAAGCGGGAATGCAGGCGGACACCAGGTCTACCCCTTAAGCGGGAATGCGAGGCGGACACCAGGTCTACCCCTTAAGCGGGAATGCGAGGCGGACACCAGGTCTACCCCTTAAGCGGGAATGCGAGGCGGACCTGGGTCTACCCCTTAAAAGCGGGAATGCGAGGCGGACACCAGGTCTACCCCTTAAGCGGGAATGCGGGGCGGACACCAGGTCTACCCCTTAAGCGCGGGAATGCAGGCGGACACCAGGTCTACCCCTTAAGCGGGGAATGCGAGGCGGACACCAGGTCTACCCCTTAATGGCGAATGCGAGCGGACACCAGGTCTACCCCTTAAAGCGGGGAATGCCGAGGCGGACACCAGGTCTACCCCTTAAGCGGGAATGCGAGGCGGACACCAGGTCTACCCCTTAAGCGGGAATGCCGGCGGACACCAGGTCTACCCCTTAATGGCGGGAATGCGAGGCGGACACCAGGTCTACCCCTTAATGGCGAATGCCGGCGGACACCAGGTCTACCCCTTAAAGCGGGAATGCGAGGCGGACACCAGGTCTACCCCTTAGCTCGAGAATGCGAGGCCGGACACCAGGTCTACCCCTTAAAGCGGGGAATGCGAGGCGGACACCAGGTCTACCCCTTAATGGCGAATGCGAGGCGGACACCAGGTCTACCCCTTAATCGCGGAATGCCGGCCGGACACCAGGTCTACCCCTTAAGCGGGAATGCCGGCGGACACCAGGTCTACCCGCTGGCTGGGTAGACCTGGTGTCCTGAAAATGCGCTAAGGGGTCGCTGTTTCGGCTGCCTCCGGCTGCCTCATCGTAGGAGAGCGGCGTGCTCCGCTCGCCACCCGGTCACCTAAACCCGTTCTCTTGTGCTCGTCGGCCGCCTGGGCCCCGCTTGTCCGTATTATGGGAGGCGAGGTTACGGGCCGTCTCCCCGCAGGCTGTCGCGGTGCCTGTGTCCGTGGGGCGGAAAAGGCGGCAGCGAGGCGGTCGTGCGGCTCAGGAACCGTACCGCCAATGCGGCAAGGACTCTCCGGGGCTTTGTCCGGCATTCCCGTACCACCAGTGTACTAGGACGGGTGGAGGCGAAGGCGAGCTGCTCCCGGCCCGGGCCAGGCGGCGGGGAGACCGAAGCGAAGGCGAAGCAGCGGCAGCGTGTCCCGCTCCGGCCCGGCTGCTGCGGCCAGCGAGGCGTCGCGAGCTGTGCTCCCGGCCCAGGCCAGGTGAAGCGGGGAGACCCGAAGCGAGGCGAAGCAGCGGCAGCGTGTCCCGCTCGGCCCGGCTGCTGCGGTTTCAGCAGGCGTCGCGAGCTGTGCTCCCGGCCCAGGCCAGGTGGCGGGGAGACCCGAAGCGAAGCGAAGCAGCGGCCAGCGTGTCCCGCTCCGGCCCGGCTGCTGCGGTTTCAGCAGCGAGGCGTCGCGAGCTGTGCTCCCGGCCCAGAGCCAGGTGAGGCGGGGAGACCGAGAAAGCGAGGCGAAGCAGCGGCAGCGTGTCCCGCTCGGCCCGGCTGCTGCGGTTTAAGCAGCGGCGATCGCGAGCTGTGCTCCCGGCCCAGGCCAGGTGAGGCGGGGAGACCGAGAAAGCGAAGGCCGAAGCAGCGGCGTGTCCCGCTCGACCCGGCTGCTGCGGCCAGCAGCGAGGCGATCGCGAGCTGTGCTCCCCGGCCCAGAGCCAGGTGGCGGGGGAGACCGAAGCGAGATCAAACGCGGCAGCGTGTCCCGCTCGGCCCGGCTGCTGCGGTTTTAGCGAAGAGGGGCGGGTGCCCGCTCGCTCCTCCGGCGGCCGAGTGGCGAGGCGGCCGGCGCCCTCGTCCTTTCCGCCCGACCTTAAGCGGGGCGGCCAGCATCTGGCGGGTCGCGGCGTTCGCCGGCTACCCGGTCCGGTCGCGCTTTTACCGGCAGCCGGGGGCTGGGCAGCGGCCGAGGGTTGCGTTGAGCCTGCCGAGTGGTAGGTTCCCGGCCCCTTCCCGAGAGCTCCCCCGAAACCGCGGCTTCGCTCGGCCTCGTTCCCGCTCCCGACCCGTCTTGCCCAGAAGGCGTCCGCCTGGGAAGGGTTAAGCGAGAGGCGTGCGGTGGGGCATCCGGCCTACGCCTCGGCTTTCGCCCAAGGTGGGGGCTTTCGGTGGCGGGAAGTCGCCCGTGGAGTTTGCCGGCCGGGGTTGGCGGCACCTTCCCGCCGTGCCTCGTTGAAAGCATGGTTCCCCCTTCCTCGGCCCTAAGCCGGGGACCGGCGTAGGCGGAGTATTCATTTAGCGGTGGCGGCCGGCGGCGGTGGCGGCCTGCGCCCGTGAAGCGGGCGGAGCAGCGACAGAAGCGAGAAAAAGCCCCCGGCGATGTGGGGGGGGCGGCGGCGCCCTCGCCCATCTCCCTCTCGGCTAGTGCGATCCGAGCCACCGTGGCCGAGGCGGCGTGTGGGGTCTGGCCTGCTGCCCGGCTCTGCGGTGGCTGCCAGCCCGAGGCTGGGTGCGAAACGGCTCTGCTTTTTCAGAGGCGTGGCGGAGTGTGGGGAGCCGCCCGGCCTTTTCCCTTACTTTTTCTCCACGCGGCCTTAAGCGGCGGCTGGCAGCGCTGGCAGCCGAAAGGTCGCGGGCCCACGAAGCGAAGAGCCCAGAGAGGCGCTGTGTGCTGGCGAGAGAGACCGAGAGAATCCGTGCCGGCCCGAGGCGGATGGGGGTTTTGGGGGGAGTTGAGTCTCGAGTCGCCCCCGCCTCCAGTCCCGGCGGGCTACGAGACCGTCGGCCCGAGCGGATGGGGGGTTTTAGGGGGAGTTGAGTCTCGAGTCTAGCCCCCGCCCCGACCCCCGCCGCGAGCCCGTGACCCCGTGGCTAGCCGCGGGTGCGTGCGACAGCGTAGTGTGCTTTTGTCTTTTTCCTCTTTTTCGGTTTCTGTTGTCCCCGGGAAGGCGTGGCAGCGGGGCCTTTGTCTCCGGCGTCGATGAGGTGGTTCCTCGGGTGGCGTCGGAAAGGGCCCTCGGCTGGCGGGCACCTCTCCCCGGGGCTTCTCTCTGTCATGGGGGAAGCCTCGGCGGTGCCCGCTTCTCGAGCAGAGGCGGTCTCCTTTCCGATCGGCCACCCCGCCCGTCGCGAGGCAGTGTCGCTCCTCCCGCTGCTTTGGGGGGAGAGCGTCTTTACCGTCCCGGGCTGTGTGGCGGCAGCGTGGCCCGCCAGTCCTCAGGTGTCCTTGGAAAAGCGCTGAGGTGCGGTGCGGCCGGTGCAGTATACGCCCGTTAGGTGTGCCGACGCGAGCAGCGCTTCGAGGCGGCGGTCGCGGCTCGAGCTTCGAGCGAGAAAAAGCGCGGTCCCCCGAGGGAAGGCGGAGAGAAAGAGAAAGGGGATGAGAACCGATGGGGAGCGCGGACGGGGGAAAAGAGCCCGTTCAGCGCGCACCGCACCGGCGCTCCTTAGTGCAGCGCCGCCGCCTGCTGCAGAAGCGAGCAGCCCGACCTCGGGGCCTCGGGTGTCGGGCAGCGCCCGCCTCGTCGGTCGCTGTCTCCTCTAACACGTCCGGTGCTTTTTAGGAGCCCGACCTCGAGGCGGGTCAGCCCAACCGAGCCCCCGTCCGGTAGCGCCCGCCAGCGCCCGTGACTGTCGAACAGCGAGGCCGAGTCTCGAAGAGCGCGGGCCCGAGAGAAAGCAGAAGCGAGAGAGAAAAGCGAGAAAGAAAAGCGGGGAAGGAAGGCGAAAGAAAAAAGGCTACGGCGTTGTTGTCGAAGCGAGAAAAAGCTGCGCCAGCGGTCCGGCTCCTTGCCACAGCGGCGTGGCGGGAAGAGGCCGACCCGCCCGGGGGTCGGCCGTGTCGCCGAGGCGTCTCCGCCTCCCGCCGCCGGCGAGGTGGGAGAGTCGCTCAGCAGCGTGGCGCCGTTCCCCGCCCAAGCGCCCGCCCGAGACTGCTAGCGATGTCGCCGGCCGCCCGCCATATGCCGCCCGCCCGGTCGGGCGTGACCGAGAGAAGCGAGAGAGAGAGAGAAAGCGGGGGCGGTCAGGGTTGGCAGAGGCTTCGCCCGGGCGAGGCGGTCGGGCTTCCTTGAGCGCCCGCCCGCTGGCATACGCCCAGCGGAGTGTGGCGGCTACCTAGTTGATCCTGCCAGTAGCATATGCTTGTCTCAAAGCTTAAGCCATGCATGTCTAAGTACACCGCAGGCGGTACAGTGAAACTGCGAATGGCTCATTAAATCAGTTATGGTTCCTTTGGTGGCTCCTCTCCCGCTCCTTGGATAACTGTGGTAATTCTAGAGCTAATACATGCCGACGGCGCCCGACCTCCGAGGGGCAGCGTGCATTTATCAGACCAAAACCAACCCGGGCCCGCCCGGCAGCTTTAGTGACTCTAGATAACCTCGAGGCGATCGCCGCGCCCTCGCGGCGGCGACCGGTCGAATGTCTGCCCTATCAACTTTCGATGGTACTGTCTGTGCCTACCATGGTGACCACGGGTGGCCGGGGAATCAGGGTTCCGATTCGGAGAGGAGCCTGAGAAGCGGCTACCACATCCAAGGAAAGGCAGCGAAGCGCGCAAATTACCCACTCCGACCGGGGGAGGTAGTGGCGAAAAAATAACAATACAGGACTCTTTCGAGGCCCTGTAATTGGAATGGCGCACTTTAAATCCTTGGCGAGGATCCATTGGAGGGCAAGTCTGGTGCCAGCAGCAGCGGTAATTCCAGCTCAATAGCGTATCTTAAAGTTGCTGCAGTTAAAAAGCTCGTAGTTGGATCTTGGGATCCGAGCTGGCGGTCCGCCCGCGGCGAAACCACCGCCTATCCCAGCCCCTGCCTCTCGGCGCCCCCTCGATGCTCTTAGCTGAGTGTCCCGCGGGGCCCGAAAGCGTTTACTTTAGAGAAAATTAGAGTGTTCAAAGCAGGCCGGCCGCCCGGCATGCTGCAACTAGGAATAATGGAATAGGACTCCGGTTCTATTTTGTTGGTTTTTGGGAAGCGGGGCCATGATTAAGAGGGGCGGCCGGGGGCATTAAGTATTGTGCGGCTAGAGGTGAAATTCTTGGACGGCGCCAAGGCGGCCTAGAAACAGCATTTGCCAAGAATGTTTTCATTAATCAAGAACGAAAGTCGGGAGGTTAGAAGAGCGATCCAGATACCGTCGTAGTTCCGACCATAAGCGATGCCGACTGGCGATCCGGCGGCGTTATTCCCATGACCCGCCCGGGCAGCTCCGGGAAACCCAAGTCTTTGGGTTCCGGGGGGAGTATAGTTGCAAAGCTGAAACTTAAAGGGAATTGGCGGAAGGGCACCACCAGGAGTGGAGCCTGCGGCTTAATTGACTCAACACGGAAACCTCACCCGGCCCGGACACGGACAGGATTGACAGATTGAGAGCTCTTTCTCGATTCCGTGGGTGGTGGTGCATGGCCGTTCTTAGTTGGTGGGCGATTTGTCTGGTTAATTCCGATAACGAGCGAGACTCTGGCATGCTAACTAGTTCGCGACCCCCGGCGGTCGGCGTCCAACTTCTTAGAGGGACAAGTGGCGTTCAGCCACCCGAGATGAGCAATAACAGGTCTGTGATGCCCTTAGATGTCCGGGGGCGCCGCAGCGCTACACTGACTGGCTCAGCTTGTGCCTACCCTCCGCCCGGCGAAGCGCGGGTAGCTCCGTTGAACCCCATTAAGTGATGGGGATAGGGATTACAATTCTTCCCGTGAGCGAGGAATTCCCAGTAAGTCGCGGGTCATAAGCTCGCGTTGATTAAGTCCCTGCCCTTTGTACACACACGCCCGTCGCTACTACCGATTGGATGGTTTAGTGAGGTCCTCGGATGCGGCCCGGCGAGTTTCATTACGGCCCTACCCGGGGCGTCGAAGAGCGGTCGAACTTGACTATCTAGAGGAAGTAAAAGTCGTAACAAAGGTTTCCGTAGGTGAACCTGCGGAAGGATCATTACCGGTGGGGGGCGGCGCCTGCCGCGCCAGCGCCCGTTCCGGTCGCCGCCCAGCGGCTCCCCTCTCTCGCGGAGGGAGGGAGGGGAGCACACGCCCTTCCCGGCGCCCAGCGCAGCAGCAGCCCAGAGAAAGCGAGAGAGCGGAGGCAGCGGCGCAGGCATCTCCCGCGGGGAAAAGCTTCGGCCGGCGAAGCCGCCCAGCAGCATAGCGCCCGCCCACCGTCTTGTGGCAGGCGGGGGCCGACCCAGCGCTAGACAGCGTCGCGACCGAGGCGCCCGCCAGGAAAGCGGCCGGGCTGGCCGGCCGGCGCCCGAGGCCGCCTTCTTCTTCCCCCCACGCCCGCGTCGGTCGCTGTCGGTCCGTCCCGCCCGGGGCTGAGGGGCGGCAGACGACCTCGAACCTACGCCACAGCGGCCGGCGCCGCCGAAACGCCCGGTCGCCCGGCGCTCACGCCTCTCGCTTTTCGGCAGGCGTGGCGAAGATTTCAGCGGCGGGCAGCGTCCCCAGCAGCGCCGGCGAAGCGGCCCGAGCAGCGGCGGTCCTCTCGAGCGCCAGCGCCCGGGCTACTGAGAAACCCGGGCCCCGAGGCCGGACGACGCTGGCGGTGGCAGCGGGGCGTCGGGCAGCGCCCGCCCACGGGCAGCTCCCCCGAAGGTGGCAGCGGGGGAGAGCACCCGGCGGGAGCCATGCAGGTCGTTTCCCTCGCCCCAGGGTCAGGTACCTAGCGCTCCAGCGCCTCGGCTGACCCGTCCATGCCCGCCGGCTTTTTCCCCTCGGCGTCGTCACCGCGCCCGTTGGGGGGAAGCCCGGTAAGGGAGAGGAGAAGAGAGCCGCCCGGGCGAGCGGAGAGTTTAAAGACTTCGAGCGCGACTCGGCACAGCGCCCCGCCCGCGGCGGCGGCGGCCGGCAGCGAGGCGGTGCGAGGCGGCGGCTGTGGCGCCATCAGCGAGGTAGGGAGCAGCCAGCTCCCGCCGATCCCCCAGCGGTGGCGTCCAGCGACCCGCCCGGCAACGCTCCCTCCCTCGCTGTCGGTCGGCGTCCCCAGCGGGCGAGAGCAGCCGTGCCTTGCCGGGGAGGGCGCCCTGCCCCCCCTCTGCGGCCCGGTCTCGGCGGAGAACCCAGCGGCAGCGAACGAACCGGGAGTCCGGCCGGCGGGGCCGACCACTTCGCCCTCGACACGGGCCTGGCCGGCTGCTGGCGGTGCCTCAGCCCCTCGGTCGGCCGCGGGGTGGCGGCCGCCCGGGGAGCCCGCCACGCTCTCGCCTCTCGGCCGCCCGCCCGCTACCTAGCGCGCCAGCGCCCGGCAGCGTCGAGGCAGCGGCCGCGCCTCTTACCTCGGCGGCCTTGTGCCCGAAGAGGCGTCGGCCGGCGACGCCCGTGCCGCCGGCCATCCCTCCTATCTCGGCGGCCCTCTCCCGTGCCGTGCAGTGCCGTGCCGTGCCGTGCCGTGCGGGCGGCGCTCGGCGGTCTCCCTCCGTCGGCGGAGGCCGGCAGCCTTGGCGACCCGATGCCGGTGTGGCGGCGTCGCCCGCCAGGTCAGTATCCCCCCCGGGGGGAAGCGCCCGCCGCGGCCGTCCGGCCGGGCCCGCCCGTCGCTTCCCCGTCGCTCTTCCTTTCCCGGCAGCGTCGCGAGCCGCCAAGGGGATTAAAGCGTCGCGAGAGGCGGCCGCGAGGGCGCTCCAGCGCCCGGTCCCCGGCGGAGCGAAGCGGCGTTACCCCGACTGGCGCCCGTCGCCTGCCGCCTGGCGGCGTGCGGCGCCAAAGTGCTCCAGTGAGAGCGGCGGCGGCGGTGGAGTCTCGCCCGGCGGCAGGCCTCCGGCTTTTCAGCGGCGCCCGACTCCGGAGTGCGTCGGTGGCGTCCCGCCTCCGGCGCCCGGCCGGAAGCGGCCGCCGAGCTCCGGCCAGCGGCCGAGGGAAAACGGTCCAGCGCGGGAGGGGTTAGCGCCCGGCCCGGGAAGAGTGGCGATGCGCCCGGCCGGCGTTCCAGCGAGCGTCCGATAAGGCAGCTGGGAAGCAAAGAGGGCGGCCAGCAGCGCTCAGCGGCGGCCTACTGGCATGACAGTCCGCCCGATCGGCCGGCCGAAAAGCGGAAAGCGTGGCCGGGGGCAGCGGCGGCGTCGCCCGCGCCCGACGCGAAGGCGACCGAGGTCCCGTGGCGAGGTCGGGCGGGCCGCCGTCCCTAGCGAAGCGGTCGCGGTCGCGGTCCGGTCAGCGTTGGCGCTGAAAGCGCCAGCCTCTCCGATGCAGAAGGCGGGCCGAGCCCGGGCGCCTGAGCGCCTCCGAAGAGCCAAAGAGGCCTTGCGGGCGGCGTCTCCCCCCATGGCGCGGGGGGGGGAGGCGGTCGAGCGCATGAGCCCCCCGCCCGCTGGGGCCGACCTTGGGAGGCGTAAGGTGGGGTTTTTCCCCTCCTGTCTCTCCTCCGTTTGGAATTGGCGCCTGTGTGCTCACGTGCGGTCCGAAAGCCAAGGGGGGCCGCCCGGCTGAAGCGTAGGCGGTCCCGACCCCTCAGCGCCAGCGAGTCGGTGCCAGCCAGACAACTCTTAGCGGTGGATCACTTTCGGCTCGTGCGTCGATGAAGAAGCGCAGCTAGCTGCGAGAATTAATGTGAATTGCAGGACACATTGATCGCCGACGCCCGAGCGCACTGCGGCCCGGGTTCCTCCCGGGGCTACGCCTATCTGGCGTCGCTTGGCGATCAATCGCCCGTCCCGGGGGGGCCCCCCTCCCCGGCAGCGGCTAGGAAGTAACCTCGCAGGTCCGTCGGCCGCGGCGAAGCGGCGGCCGTCGTCCTACGTCGCCCGGCGCAAGAACGCTTCGTCCCCCTAAAAGGCAGACTTCGAGGGGCGCTCCGCGCTCCCGCTCCCGAAACGAGCAGCTGGGGCGAGCTTCGTCCTTACGCGAGGGGGCAGCGCCCGCTCGCCGTCTGCGGCGGCGGCGAGGTGAAGCGAGAGAGAGAGAGCGGCGTCGGAGAGCGCCCTGGCGGTCTGGCCCGGCGAAGGCGAAGAGGCGAGAGGAGGCGGCGCGGGCCTACGCCCGGAGCTCCACCCAGCGAGGCGGCTGTCTGCGAGGTGGAGTACAGCGGCGGTACCGTGCCGTCGCTGCAGCCCAGCGCCCGGGCCTTGGCGCCCGGGGGCGAAGCGCAACCCGCTCCCTCGTTGTCCCGGCGCCCCTCCCCTCCTCCTCCCTGCGTCGTCGTCGTCCCGGTCGGTTCCCCTCGGTCAGGGCCGTCTCTGCCGGCGATGCCTGTTTAGGTTCTCGTCTCCGGGCTGGGAGTCTCCGTGTCGCGGTCTCTCTCCGTCCCCCTCCGCTCACGCTCCGCTCGCTCCGCTCCGTTGTCTCCCTCCTCTGGTGGCCCCGAGGGCATGGGGTTCCGGTTGAAGGAGGAGGAGGGGGCATTGGAAAGGGAGAGGGGGAGGAAAGGGGCCTTGGCGGCCGCAGCGTCGTCCGTCCGGCCGGCGGCCCGGCCGCCCAGCGAAGCGGCGGCGGCGGCGGCGCCCGCAGCGCTCTAGGCTTGCGACCTCAGATCAGGCGTGGCGACCCGCTGAATTTAAGCATATTAGTCAGCGGAGGAAAAGAAACTAACGAGGATTCCCTCAGTAGCGGCGAAGAGGGAAAAAGCCCAGCGCCCGAATCCCGCCCAGCGGTGAAGCGCGGGACATGTGGCGTACAAAGCCCCCATCCCGGCCGGCTCTCCGGGGGACCCAAGTCCCTTGTGATCGAGGCCGCGGCCAGCGGGCGGTGTGAGGCGATAGCGGCCCCCCGGCAGCGCCCGGGCCGAGAACTTCTGGGAGTCGGGTTGCTTGGGAATGCAGCCCAAAGCGGGTGGTAAACTCCATCTAAGGCTAAATACCGACGCGAGACCGATAGCCAACAAGTACCGTGGGGAAAGTTGAAAAGAACTTTGAAGAGAGTTCAAGAGGGGCGTGAAACCGTTAAGAGGTAAGCGGGTGGGGCCCGCGCAGTCCGCCCGGAGGATTCAACCCGGCGAGTCGGCGGTCGGCCGGCGCGGGTCGTGGCGGATCCTCGCCTCCGCCTCCCATCCGTCCCGAGCGCCCGCCCGCGAGGCGGGCCGAAGCCCGGGGCAGCGCGAGAGACCGCCGCCCGGCCCGGCAGCGGCCCTGGCGGGGCGCATTTCCTCAGCGGCGGTGCGCCCGCGACCGGCTCGGGTCGGCTGGGAAGGCCTCCGGCGGGCAGGTGGCCCGGCGCCCGCCCGCCAGCCCGGCAGCGGCGGCGGCCGGTGTTAGAGCCCCGGGCAGCAGGTCTCGCCCGAATCCGGGGCGAGGGAAGAGACCGCCGCCCGCGCCCTCCTCCCCCGTGAGGCGGCGCCGTGGCCGGGGGGCGCCCGCGCTGACCCTCTCTTCTCGAGAGCGGCAGAGGCGTCCCCGCAGCGGCGTTCGGCCAGCGGGGAGTCGCGAGGGCGAGCCCGCCCGACCCCGGCGCGCTATCAACCGGGGCGGACTGTCCTCAGTGCGCCCGACCCGCTGTAGCGCCGCCCGGGCGAGGCGGTCCGGGCAGCGCCTGCGAGGCGCCCGGGGTCCTTGGCGATGTCGGCTACCCACCGACCCGTCTTGAAACCACGGACCAAGGAGTCTAACTGCGTCGCGCGAGTCAGGGGCCCGTCGCGGAAAGCCAGCGGCGCCAATGAAGGTGAGGCCGGCGTCCGCCCGGCCGAGGTGGAATCGAGCGTAGCGTCGCCCGAGCGCCTACCGGCCCGTCTCGCCCGCCCGCTCCCCCGTCAGCGGGGGGGCGGGGAAGGTGGAAGCGTGGCGCCGCAGCGCTAGGACCCGAAAGATGGTGAACTATGCCTGGGCAGGGCGAAGCCAGAGAAACTCTGGTGGAGGTCCGTAGCGGTCCCTGGCGATGCAAATCGGTCGTCCGACCGGGTCTAGAGGCGAAAGACTAATCGAACCATCTAGTAGCTGGTTCCCTCCGAAGTTCCCTCAGGATAGCTGGCTGTTTCGGCAATGGGCAGTTTTACCCGGTAAAGCGAATGATTAGAGGTCTTGGGGCGAAGCGATCTCAACCTATTCTCAAACTTTCAATGGGTAAGGGGGCGGCTCGCTGGCGTTGGAGCAGCGCCCGTGGAATCACGAGTGCCCAGTGGGCCACTTTTGGTAAGCAGAACTGGCGCTGCGGGATGAACCGAACGCCCGGGTTAAAGTAAGCCCGACGGCGGCGCTCATCAGAGCCCAGAAAAGGTGTTGGTTGATCTAGACAGCAGGGCCGGTGGCCATGGAAGTCGGAATCCGGCTAAGGAGTGTGTAACAACTCACCTGCCGAATCAACTAGCCCTGAAAATGGATGGCTGGGCGTCGGGGCCCATACCGGCCGTCGGCGGCAGTCTGCGAAAGCCAGCGGGGGAGCTAGGCAGCGACGAGTAGGAGGAGCGCTGCGGTGAGCCTGGAAGCCTGGGAAGCGGGCCGGGTGGAGCACGCCGCGAGTGCAGATCTTAGTGGTAGTAGCAAATATTCAAGCGAGAGCTTTGAAGGCCGAAGTGGAGCAGGGTTCCATGTGAACAGCAGTTGAACATGGGTCAGTCGGTCCTAAGCGATAGGCGGCGCCCGTTCGAAGAGGGCGGGCGATGGCCTCCGATTGCCCTGAGCGATCGAAGAGGTCGGGTTCAGATCCCCGAATCCGAGTGGCGGAGGCGAGCGCCCGTGGCGCCCAGTCGTGATGGCATAACCCGATCCCGAGAAGCGGCGGGAGCCCGGGGAGAGTTCTCTTTTTCTTTGTGAAGGGCGGGCGCCCTGGAATGGGATTCGCCCGAGAGAGGGCCAGCGCCTTGGAAAGCGTCAGCGGTTCGGCGGCGTCCGGTGAGCTCTCGCTGGCCCGTGAAAATCCGGGGGAGAGGGTGTAAGTCTCGCGCCCGGGCCGTACCATATCCGCAGCAGGTCTCCAAGGTGAACAGCCTCTGGCATGTTGGAACAATGTAGGTAAGGGAAGTCGGCAAGCGGATCCGTAACCGGGATAAGGATTGGCTCTAAGGGCTGGGTCGGTCGGGCTGGGGGAGCGTGGCCCGAGGGCTGAAGCGCGCTGTGCTGGACTGGCGCCCAGCAGCGTGAAGCGCTCAGCCCGGCAGCCCAGCAGCGGCGACTCTGGGCAGCGCCGGGCCCTTCCGTGGTCGCCCCAGCTTCGGCGGGCGCCGCTTCGCCCATCCTCCGCCCGCCCCCGCCCCGCCTTGCCGCGGCCCGGCCCGCCCTCGAGGCGGCGGCGGCGGTCGCCCGCCCGTGGTCGTCGTCGTCGCCCGGGCGGCCGCCTCCCCCAGGCGGCAGCGGCCGGCTAGCGCTTGGCCGGCGGCGTCAGCGCCCTCGCCAGCTTGAGGCGGCCGAGGCGCCGGCCGGTCGGCAGCGAGGGCGGAGTCCCGGGGGAGTCCCCGGGCGGCGCCCGCCTCGGCCGGCGCTAGCAGCGGCTTAGAACTAGTGCGGACCAGGGGAATCCGACTGTTTAATTAAAACAAAAGCATCGCGAAGGCCGAAGCGGTGTTGACGGCGATGTGATTTCTGCCAGTGCTCTGAATGTCAAAGTGAAGAAATTCAATGAAGCGCGGGTAAGCGGCGGGAGTAACTATGACTCTCTTAAGGCAGCTTGAGGGCTAGTTACTGACTGGGCTCCGCTCGCGAAAGTCACACCTCCCGTGGTCCCGCCCGGACACCCGTAAAGGAGTGGCTAAGTTGACTTTCGCCCCAGTGTGAGTGGGGGAGTTCTGCTCCCCCCCTGCTGCTGGCCTCGCAAGCCAGTAGTAGCGTCACAAAACCGCAGAAACCTGAGAGCGGCACAGCTTCGGGCTGCTGCCCAGAGCCTCGTCCACGGGCCAGAGTTGGACAAAGTCGGCAGTGCGGCCGGGAGACCCGCTGTCGGCTGTGACCTCTCCCACTTGACAACTGGCAGCGAGTGAAACAAGGACCGTTGCCAGTCAGGACTTGACTTCCCTCCAAGTGGCTTCACGCCCACTTGGCAGTACCAGAGTGACAAAAGCTTGTGTCAATGTATGATTCTCAAGCGGATCATACAACACAAGTCTGCCTCGTCTGTCCACCCGGGGAGGTGGAGGCAGCTGGATACCGAGGGGTGGCTGTCTGAGACTCGCCAGGGCCAGCTTTTACTTGGCCTCCTGAGCTGGAGGGAGCTCTGCGTCGTCAAGTCTAAGCACTGTACGGCAGGGCGGGTGCTCCTGTAGCGGTGGTTCCTGCTGTACTCTGGGTGTGCCCGGTGGTTGGGGGCAAGCCCGGGCCAGTAGCGCTTACTGCCGTCAGAGGGCTCCGCGCTGGTCGCAACCCAGTGGCGTAGAGCGACGGAGAGGTGCGATGGGTACCGGACCCCAGTGGACACCTGGATGCGGTATTGGGCCCCCTACTCACAGTCGCTCGCATTAGTGTTGCGTACAGGGCAGCGACACTGGCAGTCGAAGCGGCACCACAGTGGGAGGGCGAGCCTGGCTGTTCAGTGGGAAGCCTCTATTCAGCGCACCGTGTGGCTCGATTAACATCCCGAGGCACGGCGTGGTGTGTTCATGGCTGCGTCCCAAGGCACCTTGTGTCTTGGACAAATTACCGATTGTGACCAGGGTGGGCCGGGCCATCCTTACCAATCCCGGAACAGGTGTGGAGACTCCGTGTGTCTCTACTCAATAAGTAGCCAAATGCCTACGTCATCTAATTAGTGGCAGCGCATGAATGGATGAGCGAGATTCCCACTGTCCCTACCTACTATCCAGCGAAACCACAGCCAAGGGAGCGGGCTTGGCGGAATCAGCGGGAAAGAAAGACCCTGTTGAGCTTGACTCTAGTCTGGCGCTGTGAAGAGACATGAGAGGTGTAGAATAAGTGGGAGGCGGTAGCGCTTCCGGCGGGGCGAGGCGACCCGCCCGCCCGGCGTCCGGCCGCCCGGTGAAATACCACTACTCTGATCGTTTTTCACTTACCCGGTGGTGAGGGGGGCGAGCCCGAGGGGAGCTCTCGCTTCTGGCGTAGCGGCCGGCGCCCGCCCGACGCGACCCGCTATCGAGGGACAGCGGCAGGTGGGGAGTTTGACTGAGGCGGTACACCTGTCAAAGCGTAACGCCAGGTGTCTAAAGGCGAGCTCAGGGAGGGCGGAAACCTCCCGATGGAGCAGAAGGGCAAAAGCTTCGCTTGATCTTGATTTTCGAATGCGAATACAGACCCGTGGCGGGGCCTCCACGATCCTTCTGGCTTTTTGGGTTTTAAGCAGGAGGTGTCAGAAAAGTTACCACAGGGATAACTGGCTTGTGGCGGCCAAAAGCGTTCATAGCGGCGTCGCTTTTGATCGCCGATGTCGGCTCTTCCTATCATTGTGAAGCAGAATTCACCAAAGCGTTGGATTGTTCACCCACTAATAGGGAGCGTGAGCTGGGTTTTAGACCGTCGTGAGACAGGTTAGTTTACCCTACTGATGATGTGTTGTTGCAATAGTAATCCTGCTCAGTACGAGAGGAACCGCGGGTTCAGACCCCTAGTGCGTCGCGCTTGGCTGAGAGCCACTGGCCTTGAGAGCTACCATCTGCGGGCTTATGACTGAGCGCCTCTAAGTCAGAATCCCGCCTAGGCGTAGCGATACCGCTAGCGCCGCCCGGCTGCTCAGTGGGCTTCGCGATAACCCGACGCCCGCCCGCCCCCAGCGAGGCAGGGCGAGGCCCCGATATGAGGCGCCGCTTCGTGGTCGAGGGAGCGGAGGGGGCGGATCGTGGCGCCGCCTCTCCCCGTCGGCGTACCGCGTAGTGCAGTGGGGCACTCGGCTAAATCATTAAGTGAGCGACCTGATTCTGGGTCGGGGTTTACGTGCGTAGCAGAGCAGCTCCCTCGCTGCGATCTATTGAAATCAACCCTCGACACAAGCTTTTGTGCGGCTTAAGAGGCGGAGCTCGATCGGCGAAGCGAACCGAACCCGAAGGGGAGGCTGACGACCTGGCAGAAGGCGGCGGCGTCCTCTCCTCTCCTCTCCTTTCTTTCCTTCCTTCCTCCGAGGCCTCTCGGCCGGGCCGAGGAGCTGACAGGGGGCCCCGGTAGCGAAGAGGCGCCCTAGAGGCGGCGCCCTCGCTTCCTTCGCGCGGAGCCCGCCAGCGCCCTCCTCCAGCGGGTCCCAGGCCCGATCACAGCGGAGTCCGGGGGCGAACGGCGAGCGAGGGCAGCAGCGCCAGCCAGCGGCAGCCGAGCGGCAGCGGCGCTCTTCCCAGAGAAAGAGGGGCCCCGCCCGGTCAGCGCGACCTCGACTTCCCTCCAGCGCGGGTCCCAGGCCCGATCACAGCGGCGGGGGCTTAGCGGCCGGCGGGGAAGCGGCGGCGGGGCGGCGGAGTTTCCCTTCACAGCAGCCTTGTAGCGCCTAAAGCAGCGGTGTACAGGGGAAACCCGTTTGCCGCCGTCTCGGGCCAGGGGTAGACCTATTGCCGTAGCGGTCATGACCTTCAGCGCCCGCCCGGGGTAGACCTATTGCCGTAGCGGTCGCGGCCTTTCAGCGCCCGCCGCGAGGGTAGACCTGTTGCCGCTAGCGGTCGCGACCTTCAGCGCCCGCCCGCGGGGTAGACCTATTGCCGTAGCGGTCTCGGCCTTCAGCGCCCGCCCGGGGTAGACCTATTGCCGTAGCGGTCGCGGCCTTCAGCGCCCGCCCGAGGGTAGACCTGTTGCCGTAGCGGTCGCGGCCTTCAGCGCCCGCCCGCGGGGTAGACCTGTTGCCGTAGCGGTCGCGGCCTTCCAGCGCCCGCCCAGCGAAGTAGACCTATTGCCGCTAGCGGTCGCGGCCTTCAGCGCCCGCCCGAGGGTAGACCTATTGCCGTAGCGGTCACGGCCTTCGCGCCCGCCCGAGGGTAGACCTATTGCAGCTAGCGGTCTCGGCCTTCAGCGCCCGCCCAGCGGTAGACCTGTTGCCGCTAGCGGTCGCGGCCTTCAGCGCCCGCCCGAGGGTAGACCTGTTGCAGCTAGCGGTCTCGGCCTTCAGCGCCCGCCCAGCGAGTAGACCTATTGCCGTAGCGGTCTCGGCCTTCAGCGCCCGCCCGAGGAGTAGACCTATTGCCGTAGCGGTCGCGGCCTTCAGCGCCCGCCCGAGGGTAGACCTGTTGCCGCTAGCGGTCTCGGCCTTCAGCGCCCGCCCGCGAGGGTAGACCTATTGCCGTAGCGGTCACCGACCTTCAGCGCCCGCCCGGGGTAGACCTATTGCAGCTAGCGGTCTCGGCCTTCAGCGCCCGCCCAGCGGGGTAGACCTGTTGCCGCTAGCGGTCTCGGCCTTTCAGCGCCCGCCCGCGAGTAGACCTGTTGCCGCTAGCGGTCTCGGCCTTCAGCGCCGCCCGAGGGTAGACCTGTTGCCGCTAGCCCGGTCGCGACCTTCGGCCCGCCCGCGAGGGTAGACCTGTTGCCGCTAGCGGTCTCGGCCTTCAGCGCCCAGCGAGTAGACCTGTGCGCACCCGGGTCTAGCCCTTTCAGCGCCCTGCAGCGGACACCAGGTCTACCCTTAAAGCGGGAATGCCGGCCGGACACCAGGTCTACCCCTTAAGCGCGGGAATGCCGGCGGACACCAGGTCTACCCCTTAAGCGGGAATGCCGGCGGACACCAGGTCTACCCCTTAAGCGGGAATGCCGGCGGACACCAGGTCTACCCCTTTCATCGCCGAGAATGCAGGCGGACACCAGGTCTACCCCTTAAGCGGGAATGCCGGCGGACACCAGGTCTACCCTTAAGCGGGAATGCCGGCGGACACCAGGTCTACCCCTTAAGCGGGAATGCCGGCGGACACCAGGTCTACCCCTTAATGGCGAATGCGGCCGGACACCAGGTCTACCCCTTAATGGCGAATGCCGGCCGGACACCAGGTCTACCCCTTAATCGCGAATGCGGCGGACACCAGGTCTACCCCTTAAAGCGGGAATGCAGGCGGACACCAGGTCTACCCCTTAATCGCGAATGCGAGGCGGACACCAGGTCTACCCCTTAAAGCGGGAATGCCGGCGGACACCAGGTCTACCCCTTAAGCGGGAATGCGAGGCGGACACCAGGTCTACCCCTTAAGCGGGAATGCGAGGCGGACACCAGGTCTACCCCTTAAAGCGGGAATGCGAGGCGGACACCAGGTCTACCCCTTAATGGCGAATGCGAGGCGGACACCAGGTCTACCCCTTAAAGCGGGAATGCCGGCCGGACACCAGGTCTACCCCTTAAGCGGGAATGCGAGGCGGACACCAGGTCTACCCCTTAAAGCGGGAATGCGAGGCGGACACCAGGTCTACCCCTTAAGCGGGAATGCGAGGCGGACACCAGGTCTACCCCTTAATAAGCGGGAATGCAGGCGGACACCAGGTCTACCCCTTAAGCGGGAATGCCGGCCGGACACCAGGTCTACCCCTTAAGCGGGAATGCAGGCGGACACCAGGTCTACCCCTTAAGCGGGAATGCAGGCGGACACCAGGTCTACCCCTTAAAGCGGGAATGCCGGCGGACACCAGGTCTACCCCTTAAGCGGGAATGCGAGGCGGACACCAGGTCTACCCCTTAAAGCGGGAATGCAGGCGGACACCAGGTCTACCCCTTAAGCGGGAATGCGAGGCGGACACCAGGTCTACCCCTTAAGCGGGAATGCAGGCGGACACCAGGTCTACCCCTTAAAGCGGGAATGCGAGGCGGACACCAGGTCTACCCCTTAAGCTCGGGAATGCCGGCCGGACACCAGGTCTACCCCTTAAGCGGGAATGCGAGGCGGACACCAGGTCTACCCCTTAAGCGGGAATGCCGGCCGGACACCAGGTCTACCCCTTAAAGCGGGAATGCAGGCGGACACCAGGTCTACCCCTTAAGCGGGAATGCGAGGCGGACACCAGGTCTACCCCTTAAAGCGGGAATGCCGGCCGGACACCAGGTCTACCCCTTAAGCGGGAATGCGAGGCGGACACCAGGTCTACCCCTTAAGCGGGAATGCCGGCGGACACCAGGTCTACCCCTTAAAGCGGGAATGCAGGCGGACACCAGGTCTACCCCTTAAGCGGGAATGCGAGGCGGACACCAGGTCTACCCCTTAAGCGGGAATGCAGGCGGACACCAGGTCTACCCCTTAAGCGGGAATGCCGGCGGACACCAGGTCTACCCCTTAAGCGGGAATGCGAGGCGGACACCAGGTCTACCCCTTAAGCGGGAATGCCGGCGGACTGGGTCTACCCCTTAAGCGGGAATGCGGCCGGACACCAGGTCTACCCCTTAAGCGGGAATGCGAGGCGGACACCAGGTCTACCCCTTAAGCTCGGCGAATGCAGGCGGACACCAGGTCTACCCCTTAAGCGGGAATGCCGGCCGGACACCAGGTCTACCCCTTAAGCGGGAATGCGGCCGGACACCAGGTCTACCCTTAAGCTCGGGAATGCAGGCGGACACCAGGTCTACCCCTTAAGCGGGAATGCCGGCCGGACACCAGGTCTACCCCTTAATGGCGAATGCCGGCGGACACCAGGTCTACCCCTTAAAGCGGGAATGCGAGGCGGACACCAGGTCTACCCCTTAAGCGGGAATGCGAGGCGGACACCAGGTCTACCCCTTAAGCGGGAATGCCGGCCGGACACCAGGTCTACCCCTTAAGCGGGAATGCGAGGCGGACACCAGGTCTACCCCTTAAGCGCGGGAATGCGAGGCGGACACCAGGTCTACCCCTTAAGCGGGAATGCCGGCCCGGACACCAGGTCTACCCCTTAAGCGGGAATGCCGGCCCGGACACCAGGTCTACCCCTTAAGCGGGAATGCAGGCGGACACCAGGTCTACCCCTTAAGCGGGAATGCGGCGGACACCAGGTCTACCCCTTAGCGGGAATGCAGGCGGACACCAGGTCTACCCCTTAAAGCGGGAATGCGAGGCGGACACCAGGTCTACCCCTTAAAGCGGGAATGCCGGCCCGGACACCAGGTCTACCCCTTAATCGCGGGAATGCGAGGCGGACACCAGGTCTACCCCTTAAAAGCGGGAATGCCGGCGGACACCAGGTCTACCCCTTAAAAGCGAGAATGCGAGGCGGACACCAGGTCTACCCCTTAATGTCGCGAATGCGGCGGACACTAGGGTCTACCCCTTAAGCGGGAATGCGAGGCGGACACCAGGTCTACCCCTTAAAGCGGGAATGCGGGCGGACACCAGGGTCTACCCCTTAAGCGGGAATGCCGGCCGGACACCAGGTCTACCCCTTAATCGCGGGAATGCGAGGCGGACACCAGGTCTACCCCTTAATGGCGGGAATGCCGGCCGGACACCAGGTCTACCCCTTAAGCGGGAATGCAGGCGGACACCAGGTCTACCCCTTAATCGCGAATGCCGGCGGACACCAGGTCTACCCCTTAAGCGGGAATGCAGGCGGACACCAGGTCTACCCCTTAATGGCGGGAATGCGAGGCGGACACCAGGTCTACCCCTTAAGCGGGAATGCCGGCGGACACCAGGTCTACCCCTTAAGCGGGAATGCAGGCGGACACCAGGTCTACCCCTTAAGCGGGAATGCGAGGCGGACACCAGGTCTACCCATGTCGGCGAATGCGAGGCGGACACCAGGTCTACCCCTTAAGCGGGAATGCCGGCGGACACCAGGTCTACCCCTTAAGCGGGAATGCGAGGCGGACACCAGGTCTACCCCTTAAGCGGGAATGCCGGCGGACACCAGGTCTACCCCTTAAGCGGGAATGCGAGGCGGACACCAGGTCTACCCCTTAAGCGGGAATGCGAGGCGGACACCAGGTCTACCCCTTAAAGCGGGAATGCCGGCCGGACACCAGGTCTACCCCTTAAAGCGGGAATGCGAGGCGGACACCAGGTCTACCCCTTAATCGGGCGAATGCGGCGGACACCAGGTCTACCCCTTAAAGCGGGAATGCAGGCGGACACCAGGTCTACCCCTTAATGGCGAATGCAGGCCGGACACCAGGTCTACCCCTTAAGCGGGAATGCCGGCGGACACCAGGTCTACCCCTTAAAGCGGGAATGCGAGGCGGACACCAGGTCTACCCCTTAAAGCGGGAATGCCGGCGGACACCAGGTCTACCCCTTAAAGCGGGAATGCGAGGCCGGACACCAGGTCTACCCCTTAAGCGGGAATGCCGGCGGACACCAGGTCTACCCCTTAAAGCGGGAATGCGAGGCGGACACCAGGTCTACCCCTTAAGCTCGAGAATGCAGGCGGACACCAGGTCTACCCCTTAAAGCGGGAATGCGGGCGGACACCAGGTCTACCCCTTAATGGCGAATGCCGGCGGACACCAGGTCTACCCCTTAAAGCGGGAATGCAGGCGGACACCAGGTCTACCCCTTAGCTCGGGAATGCGAGGCGGACACCAGGTCTACCCCTTAAGCGGGAATGCCGGCCGGACACCAGGTCTACCCCTTAATGGCGAATGCGGCGGACACCAGGTCTACCCCTTAAAGCGGGAATGCCGGCCGGACACCAGGTCTACCCCTTAAGCGGGAATGCCGGCGGACACCAGGTCTACCCCTTAAAGCGGGAATGCCGGCGGACACCAGGTCTACCCCTTAAGCGGGAATGCGGCCGGACACCAGGTCTACCCCTTAAGCGGGAATGCAGGCGGACACCAGGTCTACCCTTAAGCGGGAATGCGAGGCGGACACCAGGTCTACCCCTTAAGCGGGAATGCAGGCGGACACCAGGTCTACCCCTTAAAGCGGGAATGCCGGCGGACACCAGGTCTACCCCTTAAGCGGGAATGCGAGGCGGACACCAGGTCTACCCCTTAATCGCGAATGCCGGCCGGACACCAGGTCTACCCCTTAAAGCGGGGAATGCGAGGCGGACACCAGGTCTACCCATGTCGCGAATGCAGGCGGACACCAGGTCTACCCCTTAAGCGGGAATGCGAGGCGGACACCAGGTCTACCCCTTAAAAGCGGGAATGCCGGCGGACACCAGGTCTACCCCTTAAGCGGGAATGCCGGCGGACACCAGGTCTACCCCTTAATCGCGGGAATGCGAGGCGGACACCAGGTCTACCCCTTAAAAGCGGGAATGCGAGGCGGACACCAGGTCTACCCCTTAATGGCGAATGCGAGGCGGACACCAGGTCTACCCCTTAAAGCGGGAATGCAGGCGGACACCAGGTCTACCCCTTAAAGCGGGAATGCGAGGCGGACACCAGGTCTACCCCTTAAGCGGGAATGCGAGGCGGACACCAGGTCTACCCCTTAAGCGGGAATGCCGGCGGACACCAGGTCTACCCTATGTCGCGAATGCGAGGCGGACACCAGGTCTACCCCTTAAAGCGGGAATGCAGGCGGACACCAGGTCTACCCCTTAATCGCGAATGCAGGCGGACACCAGGTCTACCCCTTAAGCGGGAATGCGAGGCGGACACCAGGTCTACCCCTTAGTCGGGAATGCAGGCGGACACCAGGGTCTACCCCTTAAGCGGGAATGCCGGCGGACACCAGGTCTACCCCTTAAAAGCGGGGAATGCGAGGCGGACACCAGGTCTACCCCTTAATCGCGGGAATGCCGGCGGACACCAGGTCTACCCCTTAAGCGGGAATGCCGGCCGGACACCAGGTCTACCCCTTAAAGCGGGAATGCGAGGGCGGACACCAGGTCTACCCCTTAAATGGCGGGAATGCAGGCGGACACCAGGTCTACCCCTTAAGCGGGAATGCAGGCGGACACCAGGTCTACCCCTTAATCGCGAATGCCGGCGGACACCAGGTCTACCCCTTAAGCGGGAATGCCGGCGGACACCAGGTCTACCCCTTAAAGCGGGAATGCAGGCGGACACCAGGTCTACCCCTTAAGCGGGAATGCCGGCCGGACACCAGGTCTACCCCTTAAGCGGGAATGCGAGGCGGACACCAGGTCTACCCCTTAAGCGGGAATGCCGGCGGACACCAGGTCTACCCCTTAAAGCGGGAATGCGAGGCGGACACCAGGTCTACCCCTTAAGCGGGAATGCGAGGCGGACACCAGGTCTACCCCTTAAGCGGGGAATGCAGGCGGACACCAGGTCTACCCCTTAAGCGGGAATGCCGGCCGGACACCAGGTCTACCCCTTAAAGCGGGAATGCGAGGCGGACACCAGGTCTACCCTTAAGCGGGAATGCCGGCCGGACACCAGGTCTACCCCTTAAAGCGGGAATGCAGGCGGACACCAGGTCTACCCCTTAAGCGGGAATGCCGGCGGACACCAGGTCTACCCCTTAAGCGGGAATGCGAGGCGGACCTGGGTCTACCCCTTAAAGCGGGAATGCGAGGCGGACACCAGGTCTACCCCTTAAAGCGGGAATGCCGGCGGACACCAGGTCTACCCCTTAAGCGGGAATGCGAGGCGGACACCAGGTCTACCCCTTAAGCGGGAATGCCGGCGGACACCAGGTCTACCCCTTAAGCGGGAATGCAGGCGGACACCAGGTCTACCCCTTAAGCTCGGGAATGCCGGCGGACACCAGGTCTACCCCTTAAGCGGGAATGCGAGGCGGACACCAGGTCTACCCCTTAAGCGGGAATGCCGGCCGGACACCAGGTCTACCCCTTAAGCGGGAATGCAGGCGGACACCAGGTCTACCCCTTAAGCGGGAATGCCGGCGGACACCAGGTCTACCCCTTAAAGCGGGAATGCCGGCCGGACACCAGGTCTACCCCTTAAGCGGGAATGCCGGCGGACACCAGGTCTACCCCTTAATCGCGAATGCCGGCGGACACCAGGTCTACCCCTTAAGCGGGAATGCGAGGCGGACACCAGGTCTACCCCTTAATCGCGGGAATGCGAGGCGGACACCAGGTCTACCCCTTAAAAGCGGGAATGCCGGCCGGACACCAGGTCTACCCCTTAAGCGGGAATGCGAGGCCGGACACCAGGTCTACCCCTTAATCGCGAATGCGAGGCGGACACCAGGTCTACCCCTTAAGCGGGAATGCAGGCGGACACCAGGTCTACCCCTTAATCGCGGGAATGCCGGCCGGACACCAGGTCTACCCCTTAAGCGGGAATGCAGGCGGACACCAGGTCTACCCCTTAAGCGGGAATGCCGGCCGGACACCAGGTCTACCCCTTAAGCGGGAATGCAGGCGGACACCAGGTCTACCCCTTAAGCGGGAATGCCGGCGGACACCAGGGTCTACCCCTTAAAGCGGGAATGCCGGCGGACACCAGGTCTACCCCTTAAGCGGGAATGCAGGCGGACACCAGGTCTACCCCTTAAGCGGGAATGCGAGGCGGACACCAGGTCTACCCCTTAAGCGGGAATGCCGGCCCGGACACCAGGTCTACCCCTTAAGCGGGAATGCGAGGCGGACACCAGGTCTACCCCTTAAGCGGGAATGCGAGGCGGACACCAGGGTCTACCCCTTAAAGCGGGAATGCAGGCGGACACCAGGTCTACCCCTTAAGCGGGAATGCCGGCCGGACACCAGGTCTACCCCTTAAAGCGGGAATGCCGGCCGGACACCAGGTCTACCCCTTAAAGCGGGAATGCGAGGCGGACACCAGGTCTACCCCTTAAGCGGGAATGCGAGGCGGACACCAGGTCTACCCCTTAAAGCGGGGAATGCGAGGCGGACACCAGGTCTACCCCTTAATCGCGGAATGCGAGGCGGACACCAGGTCTACCCCTTAAAAGCGGGAATGCGAGGCCGGACACCAGGTCTACCCCTTAATCGCGGGAATGCGAGGCGGACACCAGGTCTACCCCTTAAGCGGGAATGCCGAGGCGGACACCAGGTCTACCCCTTAAGCGGGAATGCGAGGCGGACACCAGGTCTACCCCTTAAGCGGGAATGCGAGGCGGACACCAGGTCTACCCCTTAAGCGGGAATGCGAGGCGGACACCAGGTCTACCCCTTAAGCGGGAATGCAGGCGGACATAGGTCTACCCCTTAAAGCGGGGAATGCCGGCGGACACCAGGTCTACCCCTTAATGGCGAATGCGAGGCGGACACCAGGTCTACCCCTTAAAGCGGGAATGCGAGGCGGACACCAGGTCTACCCCTTAAGCGGGAATGCCGGCCGGACACCAGGTCTACCCCTTAAGCGGGAATGCGAGGCGGACACCAGGTCTACCCCTTAATCGCGAATGCGAGGCGGACACCAGGTCTACCCCTTAAAGCGGGAATGCGAGGCGGACACCAGGTCTACCCCTTAATCGCGAATGCAGGCGGACACCAGGTCTACCCCTTAAGCGGGAATGCGAGGCGGACACCAGGTCTACCCCTTAAGCGGGAATGCGAGGCGGACACCGGAGTCTACCCCTTAAGCGGGAATGCGAGGCGGACACCAGGTCTACCCCTTAAGCGGGAATGCCGGCGGACACCAGGTCTACCCCTTAAGCGGGAATGCGAGGCGGACACCAGGTCTACCCCTTAAGCGGGAATGCGGGCGGACACCAGGTCTACCCCTTAAAGCGGGAATGCAGGCGGACACCAGGTCTACCCCTTAAGCGGGAATGCAGGCGGACACCAGGTCTACCCCTTAAAGCGGGAATGCCGGCCGGACACCAGGTCTACCCCTTAAGCGGGGAATGCAGGCGGACACCAGGTCTACCCCTTAAGCGGGAATGCCGGCGGACACCAGGTCTACCCCTTAATGCGGGAATGCAGGCCCGGGACACCAGGTCTACCCCTTAAGCGGGAATGCAGGCGGACACCAGGTCTACCCCTTAATCGGGAATGCCGGCCGGACACCAGGTCTACCCCTTAAAGCGGGAATGCAGGCGGACACCAGGTCTACCCCTTAATCGCGAATGCAGGCGGACACCAGGTCTACCCCTTAAAGCGGGAATGCCGGCGGACACCAGGTCTACCCCTTAAGCGGGAATGCGAGGCGGACACCAGGTCTACCCCTTAAAGCGGGAATGCAGGCGGACCTGGGTCTACCCCTTAGCGAATGCGGGGCGGACACCAGGTCTACCCCTTAAGCGGGAATGCGAGGCGGACACCAGGTCTACCCCTTAAGCGGGAATGCCGGCGGACACCAGGTCTACCCCTTAAAGCGGGAATGCGAGGCGGACACCAGGTCTACCCCTTAAGCGGGAATGCCGGCCGGACACCAGGTCTACCCCTTAAAGCGGGAATGCGAGGCGGACACCAGGTCTACCCCTTAATCGCGAATGCCGGCGGACACCAGGTCTACCCCTTAAGCGGGAATGCGAGGCGGACACCAGGTCTACCCCTTAAGCGGGAATGCGAGGCGGACACCAGGTCTACCCCTTAAGCGGGAATGCCGGCGGACACCAGGTCTACCCCTTAAGCGGGAATGCGAGGCGGACACCAGGTCTACCCCTTAATCGCGAATGCAGGCGGACATAGGTCTACCCCTTAAAGCGGGAATGCCGGCGGACACCAGGTCTACCCCTTAATCGCGAATGCGAGGCGGACACCAGGTCTACCCCTTAAGCGGGAATGCAGGCGGACACCAGGTCTACCCCTTAATCGCGGGAATGCCGGCCGGACACCAGGTCTACCCCTTAAGCGGGAATGCAGGCGGACACCAGGTCTACCCCTTAAGCGGGAATGCCGGCGGACACCAGGTCTACCCCTTAAAGCGGGAATGCGAGGCGGACACCAGGTCTACCCCTTAATCGCGAATGCCGGCCGGACACCAGGTCTACCCCTTAAGCGGGAATGCAGGCGGACACCAGGTCTACCCCTTAATGCGGGAATGCAGGCGGACACCAGGTCTACCCCTTAAAGCGGGAATGCAGGCGGACACCAGGTCTACCCCTTAAGCGGGAATGCGAGGCGGACACCAGGTCTACCCCTTAAGCGGGAATGCAGGCGGACACCAGGTCTACCCCTTAAGCGGGAATGCCGGCGGACACCAGGTCTACCCCTTAAGCGGGAATGCAGGCGGACACCAGGTCTACCCCTTAGCGGGAATGCAGGCGGACACCAGGTCTACCCCTTAAGCGGGAATGCGAGGCGGACACCAGGTCTACCCCTTAAGCGGGAATGCAGGCGGACACCAGGTCTACCCCTTAAGCGGGAATGCCGGCGGACACCAGGTCTACCCCTTAATCGCGAATGCGAGGCGGACACCAGGTCTACCCCTTAAGCGGGAATGCCGGCCGGACACCAGGTCTACCCCTTAAGCGGGAATGCGAGGCGGACACCAGGTCTACCCCTTAATCGCGAATGCGAGGCGGACACCAGGTCTACCCCTTAAGCGGGAATGCAGGCGGACACCAGGTCTACCCCTTAAGCGGGAATGCCGGCCGGACACCAGGTCTACCCCTTAAGCGGGAATGCAGGGCGGACACCAGGTCTACCCCTTAAGCGGGAATGCGAGGCGGACACCAGGTCTACCCCTTAAGCGGGAATGCCGGCCGGACACCAGGTCTACCCCTTAAAAGCGGGAATGCGAGGCGGACACCAGGTCTACCCCTTAAGCGGGAATGCGAGGCGGACACCAGGTCTACCCCTTAAGCGGGAATGCGAGGCGGACACCAGGTCTACCCCTTAAGCGGGAATGCGAGGCGGACACCAGGTCTACCCCTTAAGCGGGAATGCAGGCGGACACCAGGTCTACCCCTTAAGCGGGAATGCAGGCGGACACCAGGTCTACCCCTTAAGCTCGGGAATGCCGGCGGACACCAGGTCTACCCCTTAAGCGGGAATGCCGGCCGGACACCAGGTCTACCCCTTAAGCGGGAATGCGAGGCGGACACCAGGTCTACCCCTTAAGCGGGAATGCCGGCGGACACCAGGTCTACCCCTTAAGCTAGAATGCGGCCGGACACCAGGTCTACCCCTTAGCGGGAATGCGAGGCGGACACCAGGTCTACCCCTTAATCGCGAATGCGAGGCGGACACCAGGTCTACCCCTTAAAGCGGGAATGCCGGCCGGACACCAGGTCTACCCCTTAATCGCGAATGCGAGGCGGACACCAGGTCTACCCCTTAAGCGGGAATGCCGGCCGGACACCAGGTCTACCCCTTAAGCGGGAATGCAGGCGGACACCAGGTCTACCCCTTAATCGCGAATGCAGGCGGACACCAGGTCTACCCCTTAAAGCGGGAATGCGAGGCGGACACCAGGTCTACCCCTTAAAGCGGGAATGCAGGCGGACACCAGGTCTACCCCTTAAGCGGGAATGCAGGCGGACACCAGGTCTACCCCTTAAGCGGGAATGCAGGCGGACACCAGGTCTACCCCTTAAGCGGGAATGCCGGCGGACACCAGGTCTACCCCTTAATCGCGAATGCAGGCGGACACCAGGTCTACCCCTTAAAGCGGGAATGCCGGCGGACACCAGGTCTACCCCTTAAAGCGGGAATGCGAGGCGGACACCAGGTCTACCCCTTAAGCGGGAATGCAGGCGGACACCAGGTCTACCCCTTAAGCGGGGAATGCCGGCCGGACACCAGGTCTACCCCTTAAAGCGGGAATGCGAGGCGGACACCAGGTCTACCCCTTAAGCGGGAATGCAGGCGGACACCAGGTCTACCCCTTAAAGCGGGAATGCGAGGCGGACACCAGGTCTACCCCTTAATGGCGAATGCGAGGCGGACACCAGGTCTACCCCTTAAAAGCGGGAATGCGAGGCGGACACCAGGTCTACCCCTTAAGCGGGAATGCGAGGCCGGACACCAGGTCTACCCCTTAAGCGGGAATGCCGGCGGACACCAGGTCTACCCCTTAAGCGGGAATGCAGGCGGACACCAGGTCTACCCCTTAAGCGGGAATGCCGGCGGACACCAGGTCTACCCCTTAAGCGGGAATGCCGAGGCGGACACCAGGTCTACCCCTTAAAGCGGGAATGCAGGCGGACACCAGGTCTACCCCTTAAGCGGGAATGCCGGCGGACACCAGGTCTACCCTTAAAGCGGGAATGCGGGCGGACACCAGGTCTACCCCTTAATCGCGAATGCCGGCGGACACCAGGTCTACCCCTTAAAGCGGGAATGCGAGGCGGACACCAGGTCTACCCCTTAAGCGGGAATGCCGGCGGACACCAGGTCTACCCCTTAAGCGGGAATGCAGGCGGACACCAGGTCTACCCCTTAATCGCGGGAATGCAGGCGGACACCAGGTCTACCCCTTAAAGCGGGAATGCCGGCGGACACCAGGTCTACCCTTAAAGCGGGGAATGCGAGGCGGACACCAGGTCTACCCCTTAATCGCGAATGCAGGCGGACACCGGGTCTACCCCTTAAGCGGGAATGCGAGGCGGACACCAGGTCTACCCCTTAATGGCGAATGCGAGGCGGACACCAGGTCTACCCCTTAAAGCGGGAATGCAGGCGGACATAGGTCTACCCCTTAAGCGGGAATGCAGGCGGACACCAGGTCTACCCCTTAAGCGGGAATGCAGGCGGACACCAGGTCTACCCCTTAAGCGGGAATGCGAGGCGGACACCAGGTCTACCCCTTAAGCGGGAATGCCGGCGGACACCAGGTCTACCCCTTAAGCGGGAATGCCGGCCCTGGACACCAGGTCTACCCCTTAAGCGGGAATGCCGGCGGACACCAGGTCTACCCCTTAATCGCGGGAATGCCGGCGGACACCAGGTCTACCCCTTAAGCGGGAATGCCGGCCCGGACACCAGGTCTACCCCTTAAAGCGGGAATGCAGGCGGACACCAGGTCTACCCCTTAAAGCGGGAATGCAGGCGGACACCAGGTCTACCCCTTAATCGCGGGAATGCGAGGCGGACACCAGGTCTACCCCTTAAGCGGGAATGCCGGCGGACACCAGGTCTACCCCTTAAAGCGGGAATGCCGGCCCGGACACCAGGTCTACCCTTAAGCGGGAATGCAGGCGGACACCAGGTCTACCCCTTAAGCGGGAATGCAGGCGGACACCAGGTCTACCCCTTAAGCGGGAATGCCGGCGGACACCAGGTCTACCCCTTAAGCGGGAATGCGGGCGGACACCAGGTCTACCCCTTAAGCGGGAATGCCGGCCGGACACCAGGTCTACCCCTTAAGCGGGAATGCAGGCGGACACCAGGTCTACCCCTTAAGCGGGAATGCCGGCGGACACCAGGTCTACCCCTTAAAGCGGGAATGCAGGCGGACATAGGTCTACCCCTTAAGCGGGAATGCCGGCGGACACCAGGTCTACCCCTTAAAAGCGGGGAATGCAGGCGGACACCGGAGTCTACCCATGTCGCGAATGCCGGCGGACACCAGGTCTACCCCTTAAGCGGGAATGCAGGCGGACACCAGGTCTACCCCTTAAGCGGGAATGCGAGGCGGACTGGAGTCTACCCCTTAAGCGGGAATGCCGAGGCGGACACCAGGTCTACCCCTTAAGCGGGAATGCAGGCGGACACCAGGTCTACCCCTTAAAGCTCGGGAATGCCGGCGGACACCAGGTCTACCCCTTAAAGCGGGAATGCAGGCGGACACCAGGTCTACCCCTTAAGCGGGAATGCGAGGCGGACACCAGGTCTACCCCTTAAGCGGGAATGCAGGCGGACACCAGGTCTACCCCTTAAGCTCGGGAATGCCGGCGGACACCAGGTCTACCCCTTAAAGCGGGAATGCCGGCGGACACCAGGTCTACCCCTTAAGCGGGAATGCCGGCCGGACACCAGGTCTACCCCTTAAGCGGGAATGCCGGCGGACACCAGGTCTACCCCTTAAGCGGGAATGCAGGCGGACACCAGGTCTACCCCTTAATGGCGAATGCCGGCCGGACACCAGGTCTACCCCTTAAGCGGGAATGCCGGCGGACACCAGGTCTACCCCTTAATCGCGAATGCGAGGCGGACACCAGGTCTACCCCTTAAGCGGGAATGCGGGCGGACACCAGGTCTACCCCTTAAAAAGCGGGAATGCGAGGCGGACACCAGGTCTACCCCTTAGCTCGAGAATGCAGGCGGACACCAGGTCTACCCCTTAAGCGGGAATGCAGGCGGACACCAGGTCTACCCCTTAGTCGCTGAATGCAGGCGGACACCAGGTCTACCCCTTAAAGCGGGAATGCAGGCGGACACCAGGTCTACCCCTTAATCGCGAATGCAGGCGGACACCAGGTCTACCCCTTAAGCGGGAATGCAGGCGGACATAGGTCTACCCCTTAAAGCGGGAATGCCGGCCGGACACCAGGTCTACCCCTTAAAGCGGGAATGCGAGGCGGACACCAGGTCTACCCCTTAAGCGGGAATGCCGGCGGACACCAGGTCTACCCCTTAAAGCGGGAATGCGAGGCGGACACCAGGTCTACCCCTTAGCTCGGGAATGCGAGGCGGACACCAGGTCTACCCCTTAAGCGGGAATGCAGGCGGACACCAGGGTCTACCCCTTAATCGCGAATGCCGGCGGACACCAGGTCTACCCCTTAAAGCGGGAATGCGAGGCGGACACCAGGTCTACCCTTAAGCGGGAATGCAGGCGGACACCAGGTCTACCCTATGCGAATGCGGGCGGACCCCAGGTCTACCCCTTAAGCGAATGCGGGCGGACACCAGGTCTACCCCTTAAGCGGGAATGCCGGCGGACACCAGGTCTACCCCTTAAGCGGGAATGCAGGCGGACACCAGGTCTACCCCTTAAGCGGGAATGCCGGCGGACACCAGGTCTACCCCTTAAGCGGGGAATGCAGGCGGACACCAGGTCTACCCCTTAATCGCGAATGCCGGCGGACACCAGGTCTACCCCTTAAAGCGGGAATGCGAGGCGGACACCAGGTCTACCCCTTAATGGCGAATGCGAGGCGGACACCAGGTCTACCCCTTAAGCGGGAATGCCGAGGCGGACACCAGGTCTACCCCTTAATCGCGGGAATGCAGGCGGACCTGGGTCTACCCCTTAAAGCGGGAATGCCGGCGGACACCAGGTCTACCCCTTAAGCGGGAATGCCGGCGGACACCAGGTCTACCCCTTAATCGCGAATGCAGGCGGACACCAGGTCTACCCCTTAAGCGGGAATGCCGGCCGGACACCAGGTCTACCCCTTAAGCGGGAATGCCGGCGGACACCAGGTCTACCCCTTAAAGCGGGAATGCAGGCGGACACCAGGTCTACCCCTTAAAGCGGGAATGCCGGCCGGACACCAGGTCTACCCCTTAAAGCGGGAATGCAGGCGGACACCAGGTCTACCCTTAAGCGGGAATGCCGGCCCGGACACCAGGTCTACCCCTTAAAGCGGGAATGCGAGGCGGACACCAGGTCTACCCCTTAAGCGGGAATGCAGGCGGACACCAGGTCTACCCCTTAAGCGGGAATGCGGCCCGGACACCAGGTCTACCCCTTAATCGCGAATGCGAGGCGGACACCAGGTCTACCCCTTAAGCGGGAATGCAGGCGGACACCAGGTCTACCCCTTAAGCGGGAATGCAGGCGGACACCAGGTCTACCCCTTAAGCGGGAATGCCGGCCGGACACCAGGTCTACCCCTTAAGCGGGAATGCAGGCGGACACCAGGTCTACCCCTTAAGCGGGGAATGCGAGGCGGACACCAGGTCTACCCCTTAAGCGGGAATGCGAGGCGGACACCAGGTCTACCCCTTAATGGCGGGAATGCGAGGCGGACACCAGGTCTACCCCTTAAAAGCGGGAATGCCGGCGGACACCAGGTCTACCCCTTAAAGCGGGAATGCGAGGCGGACACCAGGTCTACCCCTTAAGCGGGAATGCAGGCGGACACCAGGTCTACCCCTTAAGCGGGAATGCAGGCGGACACCAGGTCTACCCCTTAAAGCGGGAATGCAGGCGGACACCAGGTCTACCCCTTAAGCGGGAATGCGAGGCCGGACACCAGGTCTACCCCTTAAGCGGGAATGCCGGCGGACACCAGGTCTACCCTTAAGCGGGAATGCAGGCGGACACCAGGTCTACCCCTTAAGCGGGAATGCAGGCGGACACCAGGTCTACCCCTTAAAAAGCGGGGAATGCGAGGCGGACACCAGGTCTACCCCTTAAAGCGGGAATGCCGGCCGGACACCAGGTCTACCCCTTAAGCGGGAATGCAGGCGGACACCAGGTCTACCCCTTAATCGCGAATGCGAGGCGGACACCAGGTCTACCCCTTAAGCGGGAATGCCGGCGGACACCAGGTCTACCCTTAATCGCGGGAATGCAGGCGGACACCGGAGTCTACCCCTTAAGCGGGAATGCCGGCGGACACCAGGTCTACCCTTAAGCGGGAATGCAGGCGGACACCAGGTCTACCCCTTAGTAGCGAATGCAGGCGGACACCAGGTCTACCCCTTAAGCGGGAATGCCGGCGGACACCAGGTCTACCCCTTAATCGCGAATGCCGGCCGGACACCAGGTCTACCCCTTAAGCGGGAATGCAGGCGGACACCAGGTCTACCCCTTAAGCGGGAATGCGAGGCGGACACCAGGTCTACCCCTTAAAAGCGGGAATGCAGGCGGACACCAGGTCTACCCCTTAATCGCGGGAATGCGGCCGGACACCAGGTCTACCCCTTAAAGCGGGAATGCCGGCGGACACCAGGTCTACCCTTAAGCGGGGAATGCAGGCGGACACCAGGTCTACCCCTTAGTCCAGCGAATGCAGGCGGACCTGGGTCTACCCCTTAAAAAGCGGGAATGCCGGCGGACACCAGGTCTACCCCTTAAAGCGGGAATGCGAGGCGGACACCAGGTCTACCCCTTAATCGCGAATGCCGGCGGACACCAGGGTCTACCCCTTAAGCGGGAATGCCGGCGGACACCAGGTCTACCCATGTCGCGAATGCCGGACACCAGGTCTACCCCTTAGCGGGGAATGCCGGCCGGACACCAGGTCTACCCCTTAAAAGCGGGAATGCAGGCGGACACCAGGTCTACCCCTTAAAGCGGGGAATGCGAGGCGGACACCAGGTCTACCCCTTAAGCGGGAATGCCGGCGGACACCAGGTCTACCCTTAGCTCGGGAATGCAGGCGGACACCAGGTCTACCCTTAAGCGGGAATGCCGGCCCGGACACCAGGTCTACCCCTTAAGCGGGAATGCAGGCGGACACCAGGTCTACCCCTTAAGCGGGAATGCAGGCGGACACCAGGTCTACCCCTTAAGCGGGAATGCCGGCGGACACCAGGTCTACCCCTTAAGCGGGAATGCAGGCGGACACCAGGTCTACCCCTTAAGCGGGGAATGCCGGCCGGACACCAGGTCTACCCCTTAAGCTCGGGAATGCCGAGGCGGACACCAGGTCTACCCCTTAAGCGGGGAATGCAGGCGGACACCAGGTCTACCCCTTAATCGCGGGAATGCGAGGCGGACACCAGGTCTACCCCTTAAGCGGGAATGCCGGCGGACACCAGGTCTACCCTTAAGCGGGAATGCAGGCGGACACCAGGTCTACCCCTTAATCGGGAATGCCGGCGGACACCAGGTCTACCCCTTAAGCGGGAATGCAGGCGGACACCAGGTCTACCCCTTAAGCGGGAATGCAGGCGGACACCAGGTCTACCCCTTAAGCGGGAATGCAGGCGGACACCAGGTCTACCCCTTAATCGCGAATGCCGGCGGACACCAGGTCTACCCCTTAAGCGGGAATGCAGGCGGACACCAGGTCTACCCCTTAATCGCGAATGCAGGCGGACACCAGGTCTACCCCTTAAGCGGGAATGCCGGCGGACACCAGGTCTACCCCTTAAGCGGGAATGCAGGCGGACACCAGGTCTACCCCTTAAGCGGGAATGCAGGCGGACACCAGGTCTACCCCTTAAAAAGCGGGAATGCGGCCGGACACCAGGTCTACCCCTTAAGCGGGAATGCGAAGGCGGACACCAGGTCTACCCCTTAATCGCGAATGCAGGCGGACACCAGGTCTACCCCTTAAGCGGGAATGCCGGCGGACACCAGGTCTACCCCTTAATCGCTGAATGCGAGGGCGGACACCAGGTCTACCCCTTAAGCGGGAATGCCGGCGGACACCAGGTCTACCCCTTAAGCGGGAATGCAGGCGGACACCAGGTCTACCCCTTAAGCGGGAATGCAGGCGGACACCAGGTCTACCCCTTAAAAAGCGGGGAATGCGAGGCGGACACCAGGTCTACCCTTAAGCGAGAATGCGAGGCGGACACCAGGTCTACCCCTTAAGCGGGAATGCCGGCGGACACCAGGTCTACCCCTTAAGCGGGAATGCCGGCCGGACACCAGGTCTACCCCTTAAGCGGGAATGCAGGCGGACACCAGGTCTACCCCTTAATCGCGGGAATGCAGGCGGACACCAGGTCTACCCCTTAAGCGGGAATGCGAGGCGGACACCAGGTCTACCCCTTAAGCGGGAATGCCGGCGGACACCAGGTCTACCCCTTAAGCGGGAATGCCGGCCCGGACACCAGGTCTACCCCTTAAGCGGGAATGCGAGGCGGACACCAGGTCTACCCCTTAAGCGGGAATGCCGGCGGACACCAGGTCTACCCCTTAAGCGGGAATGCGAAGGCCGGACACCAGGTCTACCCCTTAAAGCGGGAATGCCGGCCGGACACCAGGTCTACCCCTTAAAGCGGGAATGCGAGGCGGACACCAGGTCTACCCCTTAAGCGGGAATGCAGGCGGACACCAGGTCTACCCTTAAGCGGGAATGCGAGGCGGACACCAGGTCTACCCCTTAAAGCGGGAATGCCGGCGGACACCAGGTCTACCCCTTAAGCGGGAATGCCGGCGGACACCAGGTCTACCCCTTAAAGCGGGAATGCCGGCCCGGACACCAGGGTCTACCCCTTAAGCGGGAATGCCGGCGGACACCAGGTCTACCCCTTAAGCGGGAATGCAGGCGGACACCAGGTCTACCCCTTAATGTCGCGAATGCAGGCGGACACCAGGTCTACCCCTTAAGCGGGAATGCCGGCGGACACCAGGTCTACCCCTTAATGCGAATGCGGCCCGGACACCAGGTCTACCCCTTAAGCCGAGAATGCGAGGCGGACACCAGGTCTACCCCTTAGCGGGAATGCAGGCGGACCCTTAGGTCTACCCCTTAGCGAATGCCGGCGGACACCAGGTCTACCCCTTAAGCGGGGAATGCGAAGCGGACACCAGGTCTACCCCTTAAGCGGGAATGCAGGCGGACACCAGGTCTACCCCTTAAGCGGGAATGCCGGCGGACACCAGGTCTACCCCTTAAGCGAGAATGCGAGGCGGACACCAGGTCTACCCCTTAAAGCGGGAATGCGAGGCGGACATAGGTCTACCCCTTAATCGCGGGAATGCCGGCGGACACCAGGTCTACCCCTTAAAGCGGGAATGCCGGCCGGACACCAGGTCTACCCCTTAATGCTAGCGGGAATGCGAGGGACCCGGACACCAGGTCTACCCCTTAAGCGGGAATGCAGGCGGACACCAGGTCTACCCCTTAAGCGGGAATGCCGGCGGACACCAGGTCTACCCCTTAAAGCGGGAATGCAGGCGGACACCAGGTCTACCCCTTAATCGCGAATGCCGGCGGACACCAGGTCTACCCCTTAAAAGCGGGGAATGCGAGGCGGACACCAGGTCTACCCCTTAAGCGGGAATGCAGGCGGACACCAGGTCTACCCCTTAAGCGGGAATGCAGGCGGACACCAGGTCTACCCCTTAAGCGGGAATGCCGGCGGACACCAGGTCTACCCCTTAAGCGGGAATGCAGGCGGACACCAGGTCTACCCCTTAATCGCGGGAATGCGAGGCGGACACCAGGTCTACCCCTTAAGCGGGAATGCCGGCGGACACCAGGTCTACCCCTTAAGCGGGAATGCAGGCGGACACCAGGTCTACCCTTAGCTCCGAATGCAGGCGGACACCAGGTCTACCCCTTAAGCGGGAATGCCGGCGGACACCAGGTCTACCCCTTAAGCGGGAATGCAGGCGGACACCAGGTCTACCCCTTAAGCGGGAATGCCGGCGGACACCAGGTCTACCCCTTAAGCGGGAATGCAGGCGGACACCAGGTCTACCCCTTAATGCGAATGCGAGGCGGACACCAGGTCTACCCCTTAAAGCGGGAATGCAGGCGGACACCAGGTCTACCCCTATGTCGCGAATGCAGGCCCGGACTGGGTCTACCCCTTAAGCGGGAATGCAGGCGGACACCAGGTCTACCCCTTAATCGCCCGAATGCCGGCGGACACCAGGTCTACCCCTTAAGCGGGAATGCAGGCGGACACCAGGTCTACCCTTAAGCGGGAATGCCGGCGGACACCAGGTCTACCCCTTAAGCGGGAATGCAGGCGGACACCAGGTCTACCCCTTAAGCGGGAATGCCGGCGGACACCAGGTCTACCCCTTAGCGGGAATGCGAAGGCGGACATAGGTCTACCCCTTAAAAGCGGGGAATGCGAGGCGGACACCAGGTCTACCCCTTAAGCCGGGAATGCGAGGCGGACACCAGGTCTACCCCTTAAAGCGGGGAATGCCGAGGCGGACACCAGGTCTACCCCTTAAGCGGGAATGCGGCCGGACACCAGGTCTACCCCTTAAGCTCGAATGCGGCGGACACCAGGTCTACCCCTTAAGCGGGAATGCCGGCGGACACCAGGTCTACCCCTTAAGCGGGAATGCAGGCGGACACCAGGTCTACCCCTTAAAGCGGGAATGCAGGCGGACACCAGGTCTACCCCTTAAGCGGGAATGCGAGGCGGACACCAGGTCTACCCCTTAGTCCCGAATGCAGGCGGACACCAGGTCTACCCCTTAAGCGGGAATGCCGGCGGACACCAGGTCTACCCCTTAATCGCGGGAATGCAGGCGGACACCAGGTCTACCCCTTAAGCGGGAATGCCGGCGGACACCAGGTCTACCCTTAAGCGGGAATGCAGGCGGACACCAGGTCTACCCCTTAATCGCGAATGCCGGCGGACACCAGGTCTACCCCTTAAGCGGGAATGCCGGCGGACACCAGGTCTACCCCTTAATCGCGAATGCAGGCGGACACCAGGGTCTACCCCTTAAGCGGGAATGCAGGCGGACACCAAGTCTACCCCTTAATCGCGAATGCGAGGGCGGACACCAGGGTCTACCCCTTAAGCGGGAATGCAGGCGGACACCAGGTCTACCCCTTAATCGCGAATGCGAAGCGGACACCAGGTCTACCCCTTAAGCGGGAATGCAGGCGGACACCAGGTCTACCCTTAAGCGGGGAATGCAGGCGGACACCAGGTCTACCCCTTAGCTCGGGAATGCAGGCGGACACCAGGTCTACCCCTTAAGCGGGAATGCAGGCGGACACCAGGTCTACCCCTTAAAGCGGGAATGCGAGGCGGACACCAGGTCTACCCCTTAAGCGGGAATGCAGGCGGACACCAGGTCTACCCCTTAAGCGGGAATGCAGGCGGACACCAGGTCTACCCCTTAAAGCGGGGAATGCAGGCCGGACACCAAGTCTACCCCTTAAGCGGGAATGCCGGCGGACACCAGGTCTACCCCTTAAGCGGGAATGCCGGCCCGGACACCAGGTCTACCCCTTAAGCGGGAATGCGAGGCGGACACCAGGTCTACCCTTAAGCGGGAATGCCGGCGGACACCAGGTCTACCCCTTAAAGCGGGGAATGCAGGCGGACACCAGGTCTACCCCTTAATCGCGGAATGCGGGCGGACCTGGAGTCTACCCCTTAAAAGCGGGAATGCAGGCGGACACCAGGTCTACCCCTTAAGCGGGAATGCGGCCGGACACCAGGTCTACCCCTTAAGCGGGAATGCAGGCGGACACCAGGTCTACCCCTTAAGCGGGAATGCAGGCGGACACCAGGTCTACCCCTTAATCGCGGGAATGCAGGCGGACACCAGGTCTACCCCTTAAGCGGGGAATGCGAGGCGGACACCAGGTCTACCCTTAATGCGGGAATGCCGGCGGACACCAGGTCTACCCCTTAAGCGGGAATGCAGGCGGACACCAGGTCTACCCCTTAATCGCGAATGCGAGGCGGACACCAGGTCTACCCCTTAAGCGGGAATGCGAGGCGGACACCAGGTCTACCCTTAATCGCGGGAATGCAGGCGGACACCAGGTCTACCCCTTAAGCGGGGAATGCCGGCGGACACCAGGTCTACCCCTTAAAGCGGGAATGCGGGCCGGACACCAGGTCTACCCCTTAATCGCGAATGCAGGCGGACACCAGGTCTACCCCTTAAGCGGGAATGCCGAGGCGGACACCAGGGTCTACCCCTTAATCGCGAATGCAGGCGGACACCAGGTCTACCCCTTAAGCGGGAATGCGAGGCGGACACCAGGTCTACCCCTTAAGCGGGAATGCAGGCGGACACCAGGTCTACCCCTTAATGGCGAATGCGAGGCGGACACCAGGTCTACCCCTTAAGCGGGAATGCCGGCCGGACACCAGGTCTACCCCTTAAAAGCGGGAATGCCGGCCGGACACCAGGTCTACCCGCTGGCTGGGTAGACCTGGTGTCTGAAGATCGCGCTAAGGGAGTGCGCTGTTTTCGGCTGCCTCCGGCTGCCTCATCGTAGGGGCGGCGTGCTCCGCTCGCCACCCGGTCACCTAAACCGTTCTCTTGTGCTCGTCGGCCGCCTGGGCCCGCTTGTCCGTATTATGGGAGGCGAGGTTACGGGCCGTCTCCCGCCAGAGCTGTCGGTGCCTGTGTCCGTGAGGCGGAAAAGAGCTGACAGCGAGGCGGTCGTGCGGCTCAGGAACCGTACCGCCAATGCCGGCAAGGACTCTCCGGGGGCTTTGTCCGGCATTCCACGTACCACCAGTGTACTAGGACAGGTGGAAGCGGGCGAGCTGCTCCCGGCCCGGGCCAGAAGCGGCCCGGGGAGACCGAGGCGAAGCCCGAAGCAGCGGCGTGTCCCGCTCCGGCCCGGCTGCTGCGGCCAGCAGCGAGGCGATGCGAGCTGTGCTCCCCGGCCCAGAGCCAGGTGGCGGGGGAGACCGAGACGAAGCCCCGAAGCCCGGCGTGTCCCAGCTCGGCCCGGCTGCTGCGGTTTCAGCGAGGCGTCCGAGCTGTGCTCCCGGCCCAGGCCAGGTGAAGCGGGGAGACCGAGAAAGCGAAGCCCGAAGCAGCGGCGTGTCCAGCTCCGACCCGGCTGCTGCGGTTTAGCAGCGAGGCGTCGCGAGCTGTGCTCCCGGCCCAGGCCAGGTGGCGGGGAGACCCGAGAGCGAAGCGAAAGCAGCTGGCGTGTCCAGCTCGGCCCGGCTGCTGCGGTTTGCCAGCGAGGCGTCACGAGCTGTGCTCCCCGGCCCAGAGCCAGGTGAAGCGGGGAGACCGAGCGAAGCGAAAGCCGAAGCGGCGTGTCCCGCTCGGCCGGCTGCTGCCGGCCAGCAGCGAGGCGATCGCGAGCTGTGCTCCCGGCCCAGAGCCAGGTGGCGGGGAGACCCGAGAAGCGAGACCCAAGCCCTGGCGCGTGTCCCAGCTCGACCCGGCTGCTGCGGTTTCAGCGGCGATCGCGAGCTGTGCTCCCGGCCCAGAGCCAGGTGGCGGGGGAGACCGAGAGCGAGGCGAAGCCAGCGGCGTGTCCCGCTCGACCCGGCTGCTGCCGGTTTAAAGCAGCAGAGCGTCGCGTGCTGTGCTCCCGGCCCAGGCCAGGTGGCGGGGGAGACCGAAGCGAATCGAAGCAGCGGCGCGTGTCCCGCTCCGGCCCGGCTGCTGCGGCCAGCAGCGGCGATCGCGAGCTGTGCTCCCGGCCCAGAGCCAGGTGAAGCGGGGAGACCCGAAGCGAGATCCAAGCAGCGGCGCGTGTCCCGCTCCGGCCCGGCTGCTGCCGGTTTAAGCGAAAGAGGGGAGCGGGTGCCCGCTTCGCTCCTCCGGCGGCGGTGGCGGCGGCGGCGGCGCCTCGTCCTTTCCGCCCGGCCTTAAGCGGGGGCGGCCCGCTCTGGCGGAGTCGCGGCGTTCGCCGGCTACCCGGTCCGGTCGCGCTTTTACCGACAGCCCGGGGCTGGGCAGCGGCGGGGGTTGCGTTGAGCCTGCCGAGTGGTAGGTTCCCGGCCCCTTCCCGAGAGCTCCCCGAAACCGCGGCTCGCTTCGGCCTACGTTCCCGCTCCCGACCCGTCTTGCCCAGAAGGCGTCCGCCTGGGAAAGGGGTTAAGCGAGAGCGTGCGATGGGGCATCCGGCCTCGCCTCGGCTTCGCCCAAAGGTGGGGGGCACCGGTGGCGGGAAGTCGCCCGTGGAGTTTTGCCCGGCGGGGGTTGGCGGCACCCCTTCTCCCGCCGTGCCTACGTTGAAAGCATGGTTCCCCCTTCCCTCGGCCCTAAGCGGGGGACCAGCGTAGCGGGCGGAATGTTCATTTTAGCGGTGGCGGCCGGCGGCGGTGGCGGCCTGCGCTAGTAAGCGAGCGGGCAGCGACAGAAGCGAGAGAAAAGCCCCGGCGATGTGGAGGCGGCGGCGGCGCCTGCCCCATCTCCCTCCCGGCTGAGTGCGATCCGAGCCACGTGGCGAGGCGGCGTGTGGGGTCTGGCCTGCTGCCCGGCTCGCGGTGGCTGCCGGCCGGGCCTGGGTGCGAAGCGGCTCTGCTTTTTCAGGCGTGGCCCGGTGTAGGGGGCCGCCCGGCCTTTTCCCTTCTTTTCTCCGCAGCGGCCTTAAGCGCGGCAGCAGCAGCTGGCGGCGAAAGGGTCGCGGGAGCCCACGAAGCGAGCCCAGAGAGGCGCTGTGTGCTGGCGAGAGACCGAGAGAATCCGTGCGGCCCGAGGAAGGCGGATGGGGGGTTTTAGGGGGAGTTGAGTCTCGAGTCTCGCCCCCGCCTCCGGTCCCAGCGCGGGCTCGAGACCGTCGGCGAGCGGATGGGGGTTTTAGGGGGAGTTGAGTCTCGAGTCGCCCCCGCCCCGGCCCCGCCGCCAGGCCCGTGACCCCGTGGCTAGCCGCGAGATGCGTGCGACAGCGTAGTGTGCTTTTGTCTTTTTCCTCTTTTTAGGTTTCTGTTGTCCCGGGGGCGTGGCGCGGGGCCTTTGTCTCCGGCGATCCGATGAGGTGGTTCCTCGGGTGGCGTCGGGAAAGGGCCCTCGGCTGGCGGGCACCTCTCCCCGGGGCTTCTCTCTGTCATGGGGGAAGCCTCGGCGGTACCCACTTCTCGAGCAGAGGCGGTCTCCTTTCCGATCGGCCACCCCGCCCGTCGCGAAGGCGGTGTCGCTCCTCCCGCTGCTTTGGGGGAGAGCGTCTTTACCGTCCGGGGCTGTGTGGCGGCAGCGTGGCCCACGCCAGTCCTCAGGTGTCCGCTTGGAAAAGCGCTTGAGGTGCGGTGCGGCCGGTGCGAGTATCGCCCGTTAGGGTGTGCCGACGCGAGCAGCGCTCGAGCGGCGGTCGCGGCTTCGAGCTTCGAGCGAAGAAAGAAGCGGTCCCCCGAGGAAGGCGGAGAGAGAGAAAGGGGGATGAGAACCCGATGGGAGACGCGGGGCCGGGGGAAAAAGAGCCCGTTCAGCAGCGCACAGCACCCAGCTCCTTGAGTAGCGCCGCCCGCCTGCTGCAGAAGCGGCCGCCCGACCTCGGGGCCTCGGGTGTCGGGCAGCGCCACGCCTCGTCGAGTACGCTGTCTCCTCTAACACGTCCGGTGCTTTTTGCGAGACGACCTACAAGGCGGGTCAGCCCAACCGAGCCCCCCGTCCGGTAGCGCTCGCTAGCGCCCGTGACTGTCGGAGCGAGGCCGAGTCTCGAAGAGCGGGCCCGAGAGAAACAGAAGCGAGAGAGCGAGAGAGAAAAAGCGGGGAAGGAAGCCCGAAAGAAAAAAGGCTGGCGTTGTTGTCCGAGGCGAGAAAGAAAGCTGCGCAGCAAGTCCCGACTCCTTGCCCGCGGCGTGGCGGAAAGGGCGACGCCCGGGAGTCGGCCGTAGTCGCCCAGGCGTCTCCGCCTCCCCGCCGCCCGGCGGGTGGGAAGTCGCTCAGCGGCGTAGCGCCGTTCCCCGCCCAGAGCGCCCGCCGGGCTCGCGCGATGTCGCCGGCCGCCCGCCCGCCATACCGCCCACGCCGGTCGGGCGTGACCGAGAGAGCGAGAGAGAAGAGAGAGAAAGCGGGGGCGGTCAGGGTTGGCAGAGCGCTCGCCGGGCGGGCGGTCGGGCTTCGCTGAGCGCCGCCGCGGCATCGCCCGCGGAGTAGTGGCGGCTACCTGGTTGATCCTGCCAGTAGCATATGCTTGTCTCAAAGCTTAAGCCATGCATGTCTAAGTACACACGAAGGCGGTACAGTGAAACTGCGAATGGCTCATTAAATCAGTTATGGTTCCTTTGGTGGCTCCTCTCCCGCTCCTTGGATAACTGTGGTAATTCTAGAGCTAATACATGCCGACGAGCGCCGACCTCCGGGGGACGCGTGCATTTATCAGACCAAAACCAACCCGGGCCCGCCCGGCAGCTTTAGTGACTCTAGATAACCTCGAGCCGATCGCACGCCCTCGCGGCGGCGACGACCATTCGAATGTCTGCCCTATCAACTTTCGATGGTACTGTCTGTACCTACCATGGTGACCACGGGTGACGGGGAATCAGGGTTCGATTCGGAGAGGAGCCTGAGAAAGCGGCTACCACATCCAAGGAAGGCAGCAGGCGGCGCAAATTACCCACTCCCGACCGGGGAGGTAGTGACGAAAAATAACAATACAGGACTCTTTCGGGGCCTGTAATTGGAATGGCGCACTTTAAATCCTTGGCGAGGATCCATTGGAGGCAAGTCTGGTGCCAGCAGCAGCGGTAATTCCAGCTCCAATAGCGTATCTTAAAGTTGCTGCAGTTAAAAAGCTCGTAGTTGGATCTTGGGATCGAGCTGGCGGTCCGCCCTGTGAAGTGAAACCACCGCCTGTCCCAGCCTGCCTCTCGGCGCCCCCCTCGATGCTCTTAGCTGAGTGTCCCCGCGGGGGCCCGAAGCGTTTACTGAGAAAATTAGAGTGTTCAAAGCAGGCCGGCCGCCCGGCATACTGCAGCTAGGAATAATGGAATAGGACTCGGTTCTATTTTGTTGGTTTTTCGAGCGGGGCCCATGATTAAGAGGGCGGCGGGGGGCATTAAGTATTGTGCGGCTAGAGGTGAAATTCTTGGACGGCGCCAAAGGCGGCCTAAAGCGAAAGCATTTGCCAAGAATGTTTTCATTAATCAAGAGCGAAAGTCGGAGGTTGAAGAGCGATCAGATACCGTCGTAGTTCCGACCATAAAGCGATGCCGACTGGCGATCGGCGGCGTTATTCCCATGACCCGCGGGCAGCTCCGAAACAAGTCTTTGGGTTCCGGGGGAGTATAGTTGCAAAGCTGAAACTTAAAGGAATTGAAGGGCACCACCAGGAGTGGAGCCTGCGGCAATTGACTCAACACGGGGAAACCTCACCCGGCCCGGACCACGGACAGGATTGACAGATTGAGAGCTCTTTCTACCGATTCCGTGGGTGGTGGTGCATGGCGTTCTTAGTTGGTGAAAGCGATTTGTCTGGTTAATTCCGATAGCGAGCGAGACTCTGGCATGCTAACTAGTTCGCGACCCCCGGCGGTCGGCGTCAACTTCTTAGAGGGACAAGTGGCGTTCAGCCACCCGAGATTGAGCAATAACAGGTCTGTGATGCCCTTAGATGTCCGGGGCCGCACGCGCTACACTGACTGGCTCAGCTTGTGCCTACCCTCCGCCCGGCAGGCTGGGTAGCTCCGTTGAACCCCATTACGTGATGGGGGATCGGGGGATGCAATTCTTCCCGTGAGCGAGGAATTCCCAGTAAGTGCGGGTCATAAGCTCGCGTTGATTAAGTCCTGCCCTTTGTACACACCGCCCGTCGCTACTACCGATTGGATGGTTTAGTGAGGTCCTCGGGATGCGGCCCGGTATCATTACCGAACCCTGCGGGCGTCGAGCGGTCGAACTGACTATCTAGAGGAAGTAAAAGTCGTAACAAGGTTTCCGTAGGTGAACCTGCGGAAGGATCATTACCGGTGGGGGGCGGCCTGCAGCCAGCGCCCGTTTTCGTTCCTTGCGCCCGGCTCCCCTCTCGCGGAGGGAGGGAGGGCACGCCGCTCCCGACGCCCGTAGCGCAGCAACAGCCCAGAAGCGAGAAGCGGAAGGCGGCGCAGGCATCTCTGCCCGAGGAAGAGGCTTCGGCTCGGCGAAGACCGCGCCAGCAGCGTCATCGCCCAGCGATGCCGGCGACCCAGCTAGACAGCAGCGTCGCTGACGAGCGCCCGCAGGAAGCTGGCCGGGCTGGCGACGGCGCCGAGGCGCCTTCTTCTTCCCGCCCGCGCGTCGGTCGCTGTCGGTCCGTCCCGCCCGGGAAGGGCGGCGGGCGACCTCGAGCCTCGCCACGCGGCGACGCGCCGCCCGAGCGCCCGGTCGCGGCGCTCGCGCCTCTCACTTTTCGAGGAGGCGTGGCGAGTTTCAGCGGCGAGCAGCGTCCCAGCAGCGCGCAGCGCCCGAAGGCGGCCGAGCATAGCGGTCCTCGGGCTCGAAGCGCCCCGGGCTACTGAGAAACCCGGGCCCGAGGCCGGACGACTGGCGGTGGCAGCGGGCGTCGAGCGCCCGCCAGCGGGCAGCTCCCGAAGGTGGCAGGAGCACCCGGCGGAGCCATGCAGTCGTTTCCCTCGCCCCAGGGTCAGGTACCTAGCGGCTCCCGGCGCTCGGCTGACCCGTCCATGCCGCCCGGCTTTTCCCCTCGGCGTCATCACGCGCCGTTGAGAGCCGGTAGGGAGAGGAGAGGGGCGCCGGGCCAGCGGAAGGTTTAAAGACTTCGGGCGGCTACGGCAGCGCCCCAGCCGCAGCGGCGGCGGCAGCGAAGCGTGCGAGCGGCGGCAGCGCCATCAGCGAGGGGTAGGGAGCAGCCCGCTCCCGCCGATCCCCCAAGCGGTGGCGTCAGCAGCCCGCCGGCCCGCTCCCTCCCTCGCGCTGTCGGTCGGCGTCCCGCAGGCGAGGGCAGCGATGCCTTGCCGGGGAGAGCGCCCTGCCCCCCTCTCTGCGGCCGATCTCGGCGGAAGACAGCGGCAGCGAACGAACCGGGAGTCGGCCGCAGGGCCGACCAGCTTCGCCTCGACACGGGCCTGGCCCGGCTGCTGGCGATGCCTCAGCCCTACGTCGGCAGCGGGGTGGCGGCCGCCAGGGACATACGCTCTCTCGCCTCTCGGCCGCCCGCCCGCGCTAGCGCGCCAGCGCCCGGCCAGCGTCGAACGCGGCAGCGCCATCTGCCTCGGCGGCCTTGTGCCCGAAGAAGCGTGGCGGCGACGCCCGTGCCGCCGGCCATCCCTCCTGTCTCGGCGGCCCTCTCCCGTGCCGTGCAGTGCCGTGCCGTGCCGTGCGAGCGGCGCTTCGGCGGTCTCCCTCCGTCGGCGGAGGCCCGGCTAGCGGCGACCCGATGCGGTGTGGCGTCGCCCGCCGGGTCGAGTGTCCCCGAGCGCCGCCCAGCGGCGTCCCGGCCGGGCCCGCCGTCGCTTCCCCGTCGCTCTTCCCTTTCCGGCAGCGTCGCGACGCAAAGAGTTAAAGCGTGCGTGGGCAGGCGCGAGGCGCTCCACGCGCCAGTCTAGCGGAAGCGAGAGCGGCGTTACCCGAGCTGGCGCCCGTCATCTACGCCTGGCAGCGTGCGGCGTCAAAGGTGCTCCAGCGCGGCCCGAGCGGCGGCGGATGGAGTCTCGCCCGGCGGCAGGCCTCCGGCACTTTCGCAGCCGCCGGCTTTCCGAGTGCGTCGGTGGCGTCCCGCCTCCAGCGCCCGGCCAGCGGAAGCGCGACGCCGAACTCCGGCGCAGCGGGAGAAACCGGTCCCAGCGCAGGAGGGTTGCGCGGCGGAAGAATTGGCGATCGCCCGGCGGCGTTCAGCAGGCGTCCGTAAGGCAGCTGGGAAGCAAAGGGCGGCCGCGCTTCAGCCTCGGCGGCCTCGTAGCGCGCAGATCCGCCGATCGGCGAGCGAGAGCGTGGCGTGGCGAGGGAGCGGCGGCGTCGCCGCGCCGACGCGAAGCGGCTTCAGAGTCCCGTGGCGAGGTCCAGGCGGAGCCGCCGTCCACGCGGCGAAGCGGTGCGGTGCAGTCGGTCAGCGTTGGCAGCTGGCGCCAGCCTCTCCGATGCAGAAGGCGGGCGAGCCAGGCGCCTGGGCCGCCTCCGAAGAGCCAAGGGCCTTGCGGTGGCGTCTCCCCTGGCGCAGGGGGCTGATCGAGGCGCTGAGCCCCGCCCGCTGGGAGCGGCCTTGGGGCGTAAGGTGGGGTTTTCCCCTCCTGTCTCTCCTCCGTTTGGAATTGGCGCCTGTATTGCTCGTGCGATGTCGAAAGCCAAGGGGGCGCGCCGCTGAAGCGGGCGGTCCAGCCCCTCAGCGCCCAGCGGAGGCCGATTACCAGCCAGACAACTCTTAGCGGTGGATCACTTTCGGCTCGTGCGTCGATGAAGAAGCGCCAGCTAGCTCGCGAGAATTAATGTGAATTGCAGGACACATTGATCGCTGACACTCGAGCGCACTGCGGCGGGTTCCTCCGGGGCTCACGCTATCTGGCGTCAGCAGCGATCAATCGCCGTCCCGAGGGGCCCCCTCCCGGCGGCAGCGGCTGAGTAACCTCGCGCAGGTCCGTGTCCGGCGATGGCGAAGCGGCAGCCGTCGTCCCTGTCGCCGGCGCAAAGAGACGCCGTCCCCTAAAGGCAGACTCGGGGCGCTCCGCGCTCCCGCTCCCAAACGCAAGCAGCTGGGGGCGCGCTTCGTCCTTACGCGAGGGCAGCGCCCTGCTACGTCTGCGCGGCGGCGGCGAGAGCAGGCGAGAGAGAGAGAGAGAGAGCAGCGTCCCGGGCATCGGCGCGATCTGGCGGCGAGCGAGAGAGGCGAAGAGGCGGTAGCGGGCCCTCGCCCGGGCTCCACCAGCAGGCGGCTTTGTCTCGCGAGGTGGGTACCGCTGGCGGTACCGTGCCGTCGCTGCAGCGGCGGCAGGCCTTGAGCGCCCGAGGGCGAGGCGCAACCCGGCTCCCTGCGTTGTCCCGAGCGCCCCTCCCCTCCTCCTCCCCTCGTCGTCGTGCGTCCCGGTCGGTTCCCCTCGGTCAGGGCGTCTCTGCCGCGATGCCTGTTTGAGTTCTGCGTCTCGGGCTGGGAGTCTCCGTGTCAGCGGTCTCTCTCGTCCCCCCTCCACTTCGCTCCGCTGCGCTCCGCTCCGTTGTCTCCCTCCTCTGGTGGCCTTGCGGTATGGGGTTCCCGGTTGAAGGAGGAGGAGGGCATTGGGAAGGGGAGAGAAGGGGCGGCGCGCAGCGTGCGTCCGTCCGGCCGGCGACGGCCGCCGAAGCCGCCGCTGGCCAGTGGCAGCGGCGCCCAGCGCTCTGGAGCTGCGACCTCAGATCAGAGCGTGGCGACCGCTGAATTTAAGCATATTAGTCAGCGGAGGAAAAAGCTAACGAGGATTCCCTCAGTAGCGGCGGCGAGGGGAAAAGCCCAGCGCGAATCCCCGCCCAGCGGTGGCGCGGGACATGTAATGGCGTACAAGCCCCATCCCGGCCGGCTCTCGGGGGGACCCAAGTCCTTGTGATCGAGGCCGCAGCCAGCGGGCGGTGTGAGGCGGTAGCGGCCCCGGCAGCGCCCGGGCAGAACTTCTGAAATTCGGGTTGCTTAGAATGCAGCCCAAAGCGGGTGGTAAACTCCATCTAAGGCTAAATACCGGCCGCGAGACCGATAGCCAACAAAGTACCGTAAGGGAAAGTTGAAAAGAACTTTGAAGAGAGAGTTCAAGAGGAGTGAAACCGTTAAAGAGGTAAAGCGGGTGGGGCCCGGCGCCAGTCCGCCCGGAGGATTCAACCCGGCGAGTCGCGGTCGGCCGGCCGGGTCGTGGCGGATCCACCGCCTCCGCCTCCCCTCCGTCCCGAGCCGCCCGCTGAGGCCGGAGCCCGAAGCCCGGGCGGCCGAGGACGCCGCCCGGCCGACAGCGACCCTGGCGAGAGCGCATTTCCTCAGCGGCGGTGCGCCGCGCGGCGGCTCGAATTAGGCTGGGAAGGCCTCGGCGGGCAGGTGGCCAGCGCCGCCATCCTCGCCGGCGGCAGCGGCGGCAGGTGATTAGAGCCCCGGGCAGCAGGTCTCGCCGAATCCCAGGGGCGAGGAAGAAGGACCGCCGCGCCTCCTCCTCCCCGTAGGCGGCGCCGTGACGAGGGGGCGCCAGCATGCAACCCTCTCCTCTCGAGGCGGCAGAAGCGTCCCGCAGCGGCGTTGGACCAGCGAGGAGTCGCGAGGGGCGAGCCACCGGCCCGCAGCGCCCGCTATCAACAGGCGGACTGTCCTCAGATGCGCCCGACCACGCTGGCCGCCGGGCGAGACGGTCGGGCCAGCGCCTGCGAAGCGCCAGGGGTCACGCTGGCGATGTGCTACCACCGACCCGTCTTGAAACCACGGACCAAGGAGTCTAACACGTCGCGCTTGAGTCAGGGGCCCGTCGCGGAAAGCCAGCGGCGCAATGAAGGTGAAGCGGCAGTCCGCCCGGCCGAGGTGGATCGGAGCGCTCGCCAGCGGGCGCTCCCACCGGCCCGTCTGCGCCCGCGCTCACGTCCCTTGCAGGGGGCCGGGGAAGAGTGGGCGATGGCGCTGCAGCAGCTAGGACGAAAAGATGGTGAACTATGCCTGGGCAGGGGCGCGAAGCCAGAGAGAAACTCCTGGTGGAGGTCCGTAGCGGTCTGGCGATACCAAATCGGTGCGCTCGACCGGGTCTAGAGGCGAAAGACTAATCGAACCATCTAGTAGCTGGTTTCCCTCGAAGTTCCCTCAGGATAGCTGGCCTTTCGGCAATGGGGCAGTTTACCAGTAGCGAATGATTAGAGGTCTTGGGGCGAAACTTGGTTCAACCTATTCTCAAACTTTCAATGGGTAAGGGGCGGCTGCGTGGCGTTGGAGCCAGCGCCGTGGAATCGCGAGTGCCCAGTGGGCCACTTTGTAAATCAGCAGAACTGGGCTGCGGATGAACCGAACGCCGGGTTAAAGCGCCAGCGGCGGCAGCTCATCAGAGCCAGAAAAGGTGTTGGTTGATCTAGACAGCGGGGCCGGTGGCCATGGAAGTCGGAATCCAGCTAAGGAGTGTGTAACAACTCACCTGCCGAATCAACTAGCCCTGAAAATGGATGGCTGGAGACGTCGGGCCATCACCCGACCGTCGGCTGGCAGTCTGGCTCAGCGAGCTAGGCACGCGGCAGTAGGAGGGACGCTCGCGGTGAGCCTGGAAGCCTGGAAGCGGGCCGGAGTGGAGCAGCCCGCGAGGTGCAGATCTTAGTGGTAGTAGCAAATATTCAAAGCGAGAGCTTTGAAGGCCGAAGTGGAGCAGGGTTCCATGTGAACAGCAGTTGAACATGGGTCAGTCGATCCCCTAAGCGATAGGCGGCGCCCGTTCGAAGGCGGGCGATGGCCTCCGTTACCCTGAGCGATCGAAGATCGGGTTCAGATCCCCCGAATCGAATTAGGCGAGAAGGCGAGCGCTCAGTGCAGTCTGATAGCATAACCGATCCCGGAGCGTGGGGAGTCCCAAGGGAGGAGTTCTCTTTTCTTTGTGAAGGGCGGGCGCCCTGGAATGGGGATTACGCCCGAAGGGGCCAGCAGCGGAAGCGTCAGCGGTTCAGCCGGCGATCGGTGAGCTCTCGCTGGCCCGTGAAAATCCGGAGGGTGTAAGGGTCTGGCGCGGGCGATACCATATCGCAGCAGGTCTCAAAGGTGGATACTGGCATGTTGGAACAATGTAGGTAAGGAAATGCGGCAAGCGGATCCGTAACCGGGGATAAGGATTGGCTCTAAGGGCTGCATCAGATCGGGCTGGGAAATGGCGAGGCCGAAAGCGCCGCTGTACTGGATGGCGCGCAGCGAGTGCGCTCAGCGGCGGCAGCGCGCCAGCGCGGACTCTGGAGCACGCCGGGCCCTTCCGTAGGGTCGCCCAACTGCGGCAGCGGCTCGCCCCTCTCCGCCGCCCCGCCCGCCTTTTCGCGGCCCGGCCCTTCGAAGGCGGCGGTACGCCCGCCCGTGCAATTAAAATGCGTCGCCCTTGAGCGCCGCCTCCCGCGGCAGCGACGCGGCGTAGCTGGCCTTGTCAGCCGTCACGCTGCCGCCAGCGAGCGAGCGCCAGCGGTCGGCAGCGAGGCGGAGTCGAAGTCGGGCGGCGCCCGCCTCGGCAGCGCCTAACAGCCGGCTTAGAACTGAGTCGCGGACCAGAATCCGACTGTTTAATTAAAACAAAGCATCGCGAAGGCCGAAGCGGGTGTTGGCCTTTGATGGAATTTCTGCAGTGCTCTGCAGATGTCAGAAACAGAAGAAATTCAATGAAGCCCAGCGGTAAAGCGGCGGGAGTAACTACTTGACTCTCTAAAGGGCAGCCTGTCGTGGGCTAGTTACTGACTGGGCTAGTTCTTGCGGTCACACCTCACCGTGGTCCGCTGGACACCGGCGTAAAGGGTGGCTAAGATGACTTCTGCCCCAGTGTGGTGGAGGTGAAGGCTGACCCTCCCTGCGGTGGAGTCGCGATCCACTGCAGTTTCACGAAATGCAGGAAAACCAATTTCGGTTGGGGTTCACATTCTGGCCAGAGTGACTGCGGAAAAGCACTGCATGCGGGCCCCATCGATCAGTTGAGGCGAAGCTGGCGGTGGCGTGGAATAAGAGAAGGCGGCTGCCGAGTGCGGTTGGTGCCCTCAAGAGTGGCTTCACCAACCACGCGGTTGTATCCTGCAGTGACAAGGCTTGTGTGCGATGCATGCTTCTCCAGAGCCAGGAGGGGCATACAGCACAGCCGCCAGGACCCTGACCGGTGGCGGCGCTGGGTAAAAGCGTGGTGACGGTGCACCGGGGGCAGCGCTGTCATGGTCCCTCAGGAGCCCCCAAATTCCGGTGTCGCGTGGCGCCTTCCAGGGCCAGCCTGCGTGAGGCCTCTGTGAGAGAGGGACACATGTCTGCGCGAGGCAGCCTACCGCGAGCAGGAGCTGGAGTGCCCTGTGATTGCATCGATGCTTAGGGACCCGTTTGTTCCGACCATGTGGTGGCGCCAGATAATCGATCCGGGCTGCGCCAGAGGCTCAGCGCAGGCGCTGCAACCCTGTGGCGTCGGCGGCGGAAAAGCTGAAGGACATTACTGGGCCCCATCCGTGCCTTCGGGCACAAGTCGCGGGTGTCTTGAAGGGAACACATGCATTCATGCCGTGCAGTGGCCCGCGACACTGCGGGAGCTTGGTTGTACCCAGCGAGTCGAGAGAAGCTGAGACTCGGTGGGTTTCATCGCTTCGGCGCCCGCGTGGCAGCGCGGCGTGAGCATGGCGGCGTCAACCTACATCTCAATTGGGCGAAAAATACCGATTGTGACCAAATGGGTGGGCGGGGCCATCCTTACCACTCGGAAAAGGTGTGGAGACTTGTCTCTGCTCGAAAACTAGCCAAATGCCTGCGTCATCTAATTAATTGCGCCAGCATGAATGGATGAACGAGATTCCCACTGTCTACCTACTATCCAGCGAAACCACAGCCAAGGGGCGGGCTTGGCGGAATCAGCGGGGAAAGACCCTGTTGAGCTTGACTCTAGTCTGGCGCTGTGAAGAGATATATGAGAGGTGTAGAATAAGTGCGGTCGCTTCGGCGGGGCAGGCGACCGCCGCCCGGCGTCGAGCGCCCGGTGAAATACCACTACTCTGGTCGTTTTTCACTTACCCGGTGAAGGCGAGCCCGAGGGGAGCTCGCTTCTGTAAGCGGCGGCGCCCGCCCGACGCGACCCTTCGAGGACAGCGGCATGTGGGAGTTTGACTGGGGAGTACACCTGTCAAAGCGTAGCGCAGGTGTCTAAAGCGACTCAGGGAGGGCGGAAACCTCCCGTGGAGCAGAAGGGCAAAAGCTCAAGCGATCTTGATTTTTCAGTCACGAATA
>JAPFBE010000270.1:0-73828 GCA_034336665.1 Luscinia megarhynchos | reverse complement strand
TCCCGCCAGATGCATTGCTTAAAAATCCATACAAATTTTCTACCTTTTGGTTAAAACAAACAAAACAAAACAAAAAATCCCTCACTATTAGATGTTAAAATGGATTTTTAAATTATCAAACCCCAAATTTATTTAAAACTACCTAAAAATAAATCTCAGTTTAAAAAAAATCGAATTTTGTTTAAAAACTCACCTGTTCAAAAACCTTTTCAAACCAAATTTGATTTTAAAAACCCACAAATCTTTTCAAGGTTTGGGTTCAAATTGTAAAATTTGGGGAAAAAGTCAAAAATTCAAATTTTGGTCTTAAAATAAAATTTTGGTGAACAAACTCAAATCTGGGTTAAACCCCTGAATTTTGGTTTAAAAAAAAAAAAAAAACTCTGAAATTTTAGCACAAACCCTCAAAAATCTGAATTTTGGGCTTAAACCATCTAATTCTAGTAAATACACTCAAATCCTATAAATTTAATTTAAGAAAACTAAAAATAACTAAATTTGGGTTAAAAATCCACTTTGGGTCTAAAATCCTCGATTTCTGTTTAAACTTTGCTAAAACCTAACAAATTCAAATTTTGGGTTCAGACATTCAAATTTTGGTTAAAAAATCACCAAGTTTCAAATTTTTGGTTAAAACCATTCAAGAACTTCAAACTGGGTTTAAACATCAATTTTCGCCTCCAAAGCATCACAAAACGCCTAATTTTTGGGCCAAACCACTCTAAGAATCTCAAATTTTGGTTAAAATCTCAAAATTTGGTCAAAACTACATCACCTTCAAAATCCACAAATTTCTTTAAAACCCTCAATTTTGGCAAAAATCATCCCAAGAACATCAAATTTTCATCAAACCCATCCCAAAATCGCCATACATTTTGGGACAAACCAGCTAAAATCCTCAAATTTTGGCAAATTCTCTCCAATTTTGGACAAAATTGAGGCAGTTAACTTCAAATTTTGTCCAAACCCTTCAAATTTTAATAAATTTGCCCCCAAACCACACCAAATTTTAAACAAACCCATCCCAAAATCTTCAAATTTTGGGTCAAAACCACCCCCCAGGAATCTCAAATTTTAACCAAAATCTCCAAAAATTGTCAAAACTACCGATTGCCTTCAGTTCTTTGTTAAAACCCTTTAATTTTGATCCAAATCATCCCCAAAACCATCACTTTCATCACCCACCCCCAAATCCCTCAAATTTAGGTTAAATCTCCAAAATTTTGGTCAAACCTACCTCAAAATCCAAATTCTGGCAAAATTCCTCTCCAATTATCAAATCGCCCCCAAGAATCTCAAAATCTGTCCCTCAAATATTTGGTCAAAATGGTCTAACCACCAAATTTGGTTTAAATCCTCTTAAATTTTGTAAAATCCCAAACCATCAAACTTTCATCAAAACCACCTAAAATCCTCAAATTTTGGCCGCATTCCAACTTAAATTTTGGTCAAACCACCTCTAAGAGTGCTTCACAATTTAATGTAATTCTACAATTTTAATAAAATCGCCTAAGAATCCTTCACCTGTATTCAAATCCTTCAAATTTTGGCCGTAATCGCTTCTTAAATCCATCAACATCGGCCAAACTCTACCCCACATATCAAACTCCATATCCTCTAAATCCCTACCTCTTAGCTAAACGCATAAATTTGAGCTGTAATTCCATAAATTTTGGTCAAAACCACTTCAAACCTCAAAATTTTCACCAAAACTATCTAAACTCTCTTAAATTTTGGTCCAAACTCTTCCTAAAACTTCCTCTAAATTTTAGGGTCAATTCTCTAAAATTTTCCCCAAATTGAGAAACCTCAAAAACTCCCCAAAAATTGGAAACTCCCCAAATTTTTATTCTCTTAATAAAATCTAGTGGCGGCCGCTACCAAGCCTCCTACTAATCCTCTTTTCCCCTCACCTTCCAAAATTCATCCTAAAATCCCCTAAAATCCTCCTTCCGACTTCACCGGCTTTGGCTGGAATTCAGCCGATTTTGGATTTTTTTCCAAGCATTCGAAGCTCAGGTTTCTTCCCACATTTCGATTTAGCGTTGGAGCCGGGTCCAGGCAGTTTTGGGCGGGTCGGAAATTTTTGGGTGGGTTTGGAGCACTGGTGGTTCGGGAAATTTGGGTGGTTTTGAACCATTTTTGGACGGTTTCGCCCATATTTGGGTCTTTCAAACCGATTTTGACGGTTTAAAACCGATTTTGATGGTTTCACGATTTTGGCTTTTGACCAACTTTCCGTGGTCCAAAATCATTTTTGAGCAGAATTTCCACCAAATTTTTGGTACTTTCAAAACACCAATTTTTGATGGTTTCAAACCTTCCAGTTGGTTTCGAATTTCAATTTTGGTGGTTTCCCCAGAATTTCTGAAGGTGCCCAATTTCTACTGCCACCGTATTTTGGAGGTTCCAAACCAATTTTGATGGTTTCCCCAAGACCTTCCATTGGGTTTGGAAGAATTTCCTTGCTGGTTCTAAACAAATTCTGTGATTTCCAAACCATTTTGATGGTTTGATACTAACTTTGTACCAAGACCTCCAGTTGGCTTTTCACCCAATTTTTATATCAAAGACTCTTTCCTCTTGATTTCCACTTTCAAATTTTGCATTTTAAGGCAATTTTCTACTTTATTTCCAACCAATTTCTTTTGGATGGTCGTGCAAAGATTCCCAAGTGGCTGCTCACCCACTCTTTTATGGTTTTGCCCATTTTGGTGGTTTTAAACCACTTTCTTGTGTGGTTTTGGAACCACCTTTCTGGTTGCTTCTCAAGACTTTCGCTCGAAATACACTCAAATTGGCATTTTCAGTGTTTTCAGCCAGCTTCTTGGTATTTCTCGTAAACCGCATTTTTATGATTTCCAAAATTTCCCTGGAGGTCCCACCAATTTTTCTGATGGTTTCCATTTCCTTTTGGTGGTTTCAAACCCCACTTTTGGACGGTTTTAAACCACTTGGGACGGCCTCCAAGACCTTTACATTGGGGTTTGGAAGAATTTCTTTGTTAGCTCCCAAGACTTCTTCTGCACCAATTTTTGCATTTTCAGGCCATTTTTGGCCGCATTTCAAACCAATTTTTGATGGTTTCAAAGTATTCCTGAAGGGTTTCAAGAACTTTTTTATGGTTTCACCCATTTTGGTGGTTTTTAACCAATTTTTTGATGATTCCAAGACCTTTGTTGGCTTTTGACCAATTTTGTTGGTTTCAAGACTTTTCCGTTGGATTTCCACCCAAATTTTGGCATTTTCAGGCCATTTTTGGTGATTTCCAACCCATTTTCACTATTTCAAAGAATTTCTGGAGGTCTCACCCAATTTTTTGATGGTTTCCATTTTTGATGCTTTTTAAAAGCCCAAGCCTTTGTTGGGCTTGGGCCAATTATGGTTTCCAAGACCTTTCCATTGGGTTTGGAAGAATTTTTGTTGGTTTCCAAACAAATTTTGGGTGATTTCAAACCATTTTGGTGGTTTGACACTCACTTTTGGTGTTCTAAGACCTTCCAGTCGGTTTTCACCAATTTTTTGTTGGTTTCAAGACTTTTCATTTGATTTCCACCAAATTTTGAGCATTTTCAGGCAATTTTGCTGATTTCCAACCCATTTTGATGGTTTCAAAGTATTCTCGGTTGCCTTCACCCAATTTCTTTTATGGTTTCTGCCCATTTTTGGTGGTTTAAATCAATTTTGGTGGTTTTGAACCAATTTCTTTGTTGTTTCCAGACTTTTCTGTTGGATTTCCACCTCAAATTTGGCACTTTGTGCCATTTTTGGTGATTTCCAACCCATTTTTTATGATTTCCAAAAATTTCCCTGAAGTCCAACCAATTCTTTCTTTCATGGTTTCCATTTTGGTGGTTTCAAACCACCTTTGGACGGTTTTAAACCAATTTTTGATGGCTTTCCAAGACCTTCCATTGGCTTTAAAGAATTTTGTTGGTTTCAAGACTTTTCCACCAATTTTTGCATTTTCAGGCCATTTTGCCGCATTTCAAACCAATTTTTTGATGGTTTCAAAATATTCCTGAAGGTTTCAACAATTTTTGTATGGTTTCACCATTTTGGTGGTTTTGAAACCCATTTTTTGATGGTTCCAAGACTTTTTTGTTGGCTTTGACCACTTTTGTTGGTTTCAAGACTTTTCCATTGATTTCCACCAAATTTGGCATTTTCAGGCCATTTTGGTAGATTTCCAACCCATTTTTATGATTTCAAAGAATTTCTGGAGGTCTCACCCAATTTTTCATGGTTTCTCCCATTTTGGTGGTTTCCAAACCAAGTTTTGCTGGGTTTTGGCCAATTTTTGATGGTTTCCAAGACCTTCCATTGGGTTTGGAAGAATTTTGTTGGTTTCTAAATAAATTTTGGTGGTTTCAAACCATTTTGGTGGCTTTACACCAATTTTGTTGGTTTCAAGATCTTCCAGCTGGGTTTTTCACCAATTTTTGTTGGTTTTAACCCCAATTTTTGTTGGTTTCAAGACTTTTCAACCAATTTTTGGCATTTTCAGGCCATTTTTGGCGCATTTCCAACCAATTTTTGACGCTTTCAAGGAATTTCTGAAGGTTCCACCAATTTTTCGATGGTTTCTCACTCCATTTTTAGTTTGTTCCAAAACCAATTTTGATGAGTTCAATTCACCTTTGGACGGTTTCGACCAACTTTTGATGGTTTCAAATCAGCTTTGGAGCCTTTGGACTTACACTTTTGGTTGCTTTCAGGCCAATTTTGGTAGGTTCAAACCAACTTCTGATGGTTTCAAGTCAACTTTTGATGGGTTTCTAACTTTTGGTGAGTTTGGACCTGTTTTTGTCACTTTCAGGGTAGAGTTTGGATGGTTTCAAACCAACTTTGGTGGGATTGGACCAATTTTTGGTGGGTCCAAACCAACTTTGGATGGGTTTAAACCAAGATTTTATAGTTTCAAACCAACTTTGGATGGGTTGAAGTCAACTTTGCATGGGTTCAGCCAACTTTTGGTGCATTTGGACAAATTTTTGTCACTTTCAGGCCAACCTTTGATGGTTTCAAACCAACTTCTGGTGTGTTTGGACCAATGTTTTATGGTTTCAAGCCAACTTTTGATGGATTCACCCAGCTTACGGTGCATTTGGACCAATTTTTGTCGCTTTCAAGCCAACTTTTTGATGGATTAAAACCAACTTTACATGGGTACAAACCAACTTTGATGGTTTCAAACCAAGGTTTTACGGTTTCAAGCCAATTTTTTGATGGGTTCAAGTCAACTTTGGAAGAGTTCACCCAACTTTTGATGGTTTCAAACCAATCTTTTGATGGTTTCAAACCAACTTCTGGTGTGTTTGGACCAATTTTTGAACCAGCTCTGGATCGGTACAAACCAAGCTTGGATGGTTCCAAACCAATGTTTTATGGTTTCAAGCCAATTTTTGATGGTTTGAAGCCAATTTTTGATGGATTCAAGTCAACTTTGGATTGTTTAAAACCAACTTCGGATGGGTTCACCCAACTTTTGGTGCATTTGGACCAATTTTTGATGGTTTCAAATCAATTTTGATGGGATTGGACCAACTTTTGATGGGTTCAAGCCATCTCTGGACGTGTTCAAACTTTGGATGGTTTCAAGCCCATTTTTGATGGGTTGAAGTCAACTTTGGATGGGTGCATCCAATTTTCGGGGAGCTGGGATCGATTTTTGTCACTTTCAAGCCAATTTTTGCTGGTGTCAAACCAACCTTTGATGCATTTGGACCAACTTTTGATGGCTTCAAAGCAATTTTGGATGGTTTCAAGCCAAATTTTGATGGTTTCAAACCAACTTCTGGTGCATTTGGACCGATTTTTGATGGTTTCAAAACAACTTTTGATAGGTTCAAACCAATTTTTGATGGTTTAAACCAACTTTTGATGGGTTCACCAAACTTCAGATTGGTTCAAACCAATTTTGGATAGGTTTGAGCCAATTTTTGATGGATTCAAGCCAACTTTGATGGTTTCAAGGCCTTTCTGTCAGATCTTAACCAATTCTTGATGGTTTCAACCATTTTTCTCACTTCCAAACCATTTTTTCTCTTCCAAACCACTCTTGACAACCACCCACCCACTTCCACCCAACCCAACCACACCGCCACCGCCAAACCCTCATCCCTCACCCCCGCCCCCCCACCAAAAAAAAAAAAAAAAAAAAAAAAAAAAAAAAGAAATAAACCCCCCCTAAAAAAAGTCGCTTCTTTTTATTATTTTTGGATCTGGAATATGTAAAAAGCCGCGAGGTTGATGTTCTTGGTCAGCCAGCAGTTTGTTGCACTCCACCGAAGCCGACGATGGGCAGCCCATGTAGTCGGGTCTCGCTTGCTCTCGCTTGCTGAAGACTTGGCGGTAGATGACGGGTTGATCTTGACGCCGTCAGAGGGCCCCCTCGAGCAGCAGGAAGGAGCATTCCATGGGGACTGGACCTTGCTCTTGAGGATCAGCTGGAAGCTCAGCGCGGCGCTTGCACGACAGGGTTGGGGTTGCGCCCGAAAGTCGCTGACGTCACTTCTTGAGCACCCAGGTCTGGTTGAGCACGGTGAGGCTGCCAGCGCCTCGTGAGTACAGGCGCTGCGATGAAGCTCGCCGGGTGCGTGCACGGGCGAACTGAACCCTCTGGAGGGGGGAAAAACAATATGGGAAAAGGTCAGGGAAGTTTGGGAAAAGGTCAGAATATTTGGGAAAAGTCAGAAAAAATCTCGAAAAGACCAGAAAAATTTGGGATGACGTGGCTGGGAATTCTCAGTGTTGGTCCTAATTGAAGTCACCAGGATCTCTACAAAATTCTAAATTCTCATTGGATCAAATCAGGATTCACCAGGATCCTGCAAAACTCCCAAAAATCATCACCACAGATCCTAACAGGATTCACAGGATGCTTCAGAGCTGGGATCCCAATCCCATCCCCCAGTCCATCCCAATCCCATTCCAGTGCATCCCAGTCCCTCCCAGTCCATCCCAATGAAGTCAGCCAAAGTGTACGTGGGCAGAACTGAACCCTCTGGAGGGGGGAAAAACAATATGGGAAAAGGTCAGGAAGTTTGGGAAAAAGGTCAGGAATATTTAGGAAAAAAGTCAGGAAAAATTTGGGAAAAAGACCAGAAAAATTTGGGATGACGTGGTCGGAATTCTCAGTGTTGGTCCTAATTGAAGTCACCAGGATTCTACAAAATTCCCTAAATTCTCATTGGATCAAATCAGGATTCACCAGGATCCTACAAAACTCCCAAAATCATCACCAGATCCTAACAGGATTCACAGGATGCTTCAAAGCTGGGATCCCAATCCCATCCCAGTCCATCCCAATCCCATTCCAGTGCATCCCAGTCCCTCCCAGTCCATCCCAAAGAAGTCAGCCAAAAGGTAATGGCAGAACTGAACCTCTGGAGGGGGGAAAACAATATTGGAAAAGGTCAGGGAAGTTTGGGAAAAGGTCAGGAATATTTGGGAAAAAAAGTCAGGAAAAATTTGGGAAAAGACCAGAAAAAATTTGGGATGATCGTGCTGGGAATTCTCAGTGTTGGTCCTAATTGAAGTCACCAGGATCCTACAGAATTTGGGAATTATCAATGGATCCAATCAGAATTCTCCACGCATCCTACAGAATTCCCAAAATTATAATTGATCCTACAAGGATTCATCATTATCCTACAAAATTCTAAAATTCTCGCTGAATCCCTAATAGGATTCACCAGAATCCCACAAAAATTCCTGAATCATCATCTGATCCTACAAGGATTCACCATTCCTGAATTATCAATGGATCCCAAACTGGCAACATTTGTATCCTACAAAATTCCCCCCAGATTCTCATTGAATCCTAATAGGATCTCATCACTATCCTTCAAAAATTCCTGAATCATCATCAGGTCCTAAAAGAATTCTGTTATCCTACAAAAATTCCCCTAAATTCCCACTGAAGCCTAACTGGGCACACCAGGATCCTACAAAATTCCCAGAATTATCATGAGATCCTAACGGGATTAATCAGGATCCTACAAAATTCCCAACATTTTCACTGAATCCCAAAAAGATTCACCAGGATCCTACAGAATTCCTGGAGTTTTCAGAGCATCCCAAAAGGACTCATCAGGATCCTACAGAATTCCCAGAATTCCCACCAGATCCCAATTGGTTTCCCATTTTCCTTTGAATTCTCAAATTCTGGGCCAGCCTTTCCCATCCCAAATTCCCCTGCTCAGGTCCAACTCCCCAATCCCAGAAATTCCCTTCCAGAATTCCATGAGAAAATCCAAATTTCAGCTCCCCTGCCTGGAAAAACCTTGGGAAAAATCCTGAAAAACTCTTTGGAAAAATCCTGGGAAACCTTCAGGAAAAAAGGCAGAAAATCCTGAAAAACCCCAGGAAACCCTTTGGAAAACCTTTTGGAAAACTCCAACAAACTTTCAAAAAATCCTTGAAAAACCCAAAAAAAAAAAAAAACGGAAAACCTTTGGGAAAACCTCTCCAGAAACCCCCCCCCAAAAAAAAACTTTCTCAGAAAACCCCTGGGAAACCTTTTGGAAAATTTGGGAAAACCTTCGGAAAACCCTTGAAAAACCTTTGGAAAACCCCTTGAGAAAACCCCTGGAAAAATCTTTTGGAAAACCCAAAAACACATGTGGAAAAACCCCAAGAATTCTTTTGAAAAACCTCAGAAAACCTTTGGAAAACCCAAGAAAACCTTTTGAAACCTTTGGCAAAATCCCAGAAAAACCTTTTGAAAACCAATAAAACTTCTGAAAATCTCCAGAAAACTCCCCAAAAAATTCCAGAAAACTCTGGAAAACTCTTTTGGAAAAACCCAAAAAACGCCTCCAGAAAAATATCTGGAAAATCCCAAAAATTCTTTTGGGAAAACACCGCAAAACCTTCAGAAAATTAAAAAACCTTTGAAAACCCAGGAAAATCTTGACAAAACTCCAGACAAAATCCTTAGAAAACCCCCAAAAATTCCCCAGAAAACCTTTGGGAAACTGGAGAATTCCAGGGATTTTTTGGATTTTGGGACTTTTCGGGATTTTTGAGATTTTGGGATTTTTGGGAATTTCCTGCTCCAGTGTACCCAATCTTCTCAAGCCGTGAGCAGACTGAAAAACATAAAACCTTGGGAAAAACTAATGAATTTCATGGGATTTTTTGGGATTTTTGTGGATTTGGGGATTTTCGAATTTTGGACATTCCCTCGCATCGGGTGTATCCCCGATCTTCTCAGAGGCTGAGCAGGCTGAAAAACCCTTGAAAAACATGAATTTTGTGGGATTTTGGTGATTTTGGGGATTTTTGGGGTTGGGGATTTTGGGATTTGTGGAATTTTGGGGATTTCCTGGGCTCCTTTACCAGTATATCCGATTTTCTCGAAGCTGAGCAGGCTGAAAAAAATCCCAGAAAATCTTGGGAAAACCGTGAATTTTGTGGGATTTTTGTGATTTTGGGGATTTGGGATTTTTGGGAATTTTGGGATTTCCTGTACCGGTGTATCCAATCTTCTCGAAGCTGAGCAGGCTGAAATAACCTTTGGAAAAACACGAATTTTGTGGGATTTTGGGAGTTTTGGGATTTTTGGGAATTTTGAGCAGGCTGAAGATGCTGTTGTAGAGGTGAGCACTGAAACCCCCCCCCCAAAACCTTGAAAAAAGGACGAATTCAATGGGATTTTTTGTGATTTTGGGGATTTTTGGGATTTGTGGATTTGGAATTTTGTGATTTTGGGATTTTGGAATTTCCCATACTGGTGTATCCAATCTTCTGGAAGCTGAGCAGGCTGAAGATGCTGTTATAGAGCTGAACACTGAAAAAACCCCAGAAAACCTTCGGAAAATGGCGAATTCCATGGGATTTTTTTGGATTTTGGGGATTTTGGGAATTTTGGGAATTTTTGGGAATTTGGGATTTGGGATTTTTGGGAATTTGGGATTTCCCGTACCGGTGTATCCGATCTTCTCGAAGCTGAGCAGGCTAAAGATGCTGTTGTAGAGCTGAACACTGAAACCTCCCCCAGAAAACCTTGTGAAAACCACAAATTCAATGGGTTTTTTGGGATTTTTGGGGATTTGTGGATTTGGGAATTTTTGGGAATTTGGGATTTCCCATACCGGTGTATCTGATCTTCTCGAAGCTGAGCAGGCTGAAAAAACCTTTGGAAAAACGTGGAATTTCGTGGGACTTTTGGGATTTGGGGATTTGAGATTTGGGATTTTGAGAATTTGGGATTTGGGATTTTTGGGAATTTGGGATTTCCCGTACCGGTGTAGCCGATCTTCTTGAAGCTGAGCAGGCTGAAAAAACCCCCAAAAACCTTGTGAAAAACCACAAATTCGATGGGATTTTTGGGAATTTGGGATTTAGGATTTTTGGGAATTTGGAAATTCCCGTACCGGTGTATCCGATCTTCTCGAAGCTGAGCAGGCTGAAGATGCTGTTGTAGAGCTGAACACTGAAACCCCCCCAGAAAACCTTCGGAAAATGGCGAATTCCATGGGATTTTTTTGGATTTTGGGGATTTTGGGAATTTTTGGGTATTTGGGATTTGGGATTTCCCGTACCGGTGTAGCCGATCTTCTCGAAGCTGAGCAGGCTGAAGATGCTGTTGTAGAGCTGCATCTCCTTGTGGCGGCTCTGGTCCATCTCGTCCAGGATCTCCATCAGCTCGTTGCCCGTTTTGGTGGGGTGCGAACACTCGGCCTCGTGCACCGAGAGCTCGTGGAACGGCCCCTGCCAGGGGCAGCCGATGCGCTTGTACCGGCACTGCGTCACCCTGGGGGCAAATCAGAGATTTGGGGGAAATTTGGGAAAAAAAATGAGGGTTTGGAGGGAAAAAAATGGGGATTTTCGGAGGAAAAATGGGGATTTAGGGGGGAAAATGGGTGAAATTTTGGGGGTCTTAGGGTGACAATGGGGATTAAGGGGGGGGAAATGGGGAAATTTGGGGCATTTTGGGGGAGAAAATGGGGATTTTGGGAAATTTGGGGATTTTGGGGGGAAAATTTGGGAATTTTTGGGGGAAAATGGGGATTTTCAAGGAAAAAAATGGGGATTTAGAGGGGAAAAATGTATGAAATTTTGGGGGGTCTTAGGGTGACAATGGGGATTAAGGGGGGGAAATGGGGAAATTTGGGGCATATTCAGGGGAGAAAATGGGGATTTTGGGGAATTTAGGGGAAATTTTAGAATTTTTGGGGAAAAAATGGGGATTTCGGAAGGAAAAATGGGGGATTTAGGGGGAAAAAATGGTGAAATTTTGGGGGGTCTTAGGGTGACAATGGGGATTAAGGGGGAAAAAAATTGGGAAAATTTTGGGACTTTTTGGGGGGAGAAAATGGGGATTTTGGGGAATTTGGGGATTTTGGGGGAAAAATCTGGGAATTTTTTGGGGGAAAATGGGGATTTTCGGGGGGAAAAATGGGGATTTAGGGGGAAAAATGGTGAAATTTTTGGGGGGTCTTAAGGAGACAATGGGGATTAAGGGGGAAAAAACAGAAATTTGGGGCATATTGGGGGAGAAAATGGGATTTTGGGAAATTTGGGGATTTTGGGGGAAAATCTGGAATTTTTAGGGAAAAATGGGGATTTTTGAAGGAAAAAATGAGGATTTAGGGGAGAAAAATGGTGAAATTTTGGGGGGTCTTAGGGTAACAATGGGGATTAAGGGGGGAAAAAATGGGGAAATTTGAGGCATATTGGGGGAGAAAATGGGGATTTTGGGGAATTTGGGGGGAAATTTTAGAATTTTTGGGGGAAAAATGGGGATTTTCAAGGAAAAATGGGGATTTAGGGGGAAAAATGGTGAAATTTTGGGGGGTCTTAGGGTGACAATGGGGGATTAAGGGGGAAAAATTGGGGAAATTTGGGGCATTTTGGGGGAGAAAATGGGGATTTTAAGGGCATTTAGGGAGAAAATTTGGAAATTTTCGGGGAAAAATGGGGATTTAGGGGGAAAAAATGGTGAAATTTTGGGGGTCTTAAGGAGACAATGGAGAATAAGGGGGAAAAAACAGAAATTTGGGGCATATTGGGGAGAAAATGGGGATTTTGGGGAATTTGGAGATTTTTGGGGGAAATTTGGGAATTTTTTTGGGGGAAAATGGGGATTTTCAAGGAAAAAAAATGGGGATTTAGAGGGGAAAAAATGGTGAAATTTTTGGGGGGTCTTAAGGAGACAATGGGGATTAAGGGGAAAAAAACAGAAATTTGGGGGCATATTGGGGGAGAAAATGGGGATTTTGGGAAATTTGGGGGATTTTTGGGGGAAAAATTTGGGAATTTTTTTGGGAAAAATGGGGATTTTCGAGGAGAAAAAAAATGGGGATTTAGGGGGAAAAATGCATGAAATTTTGGGGGTCTTAGGGGTGACAATGGGGATTAAGGGGGGAAAAATTGGGGAAATTTGGGGGCATTTTGGGGAGAAAATGGGGATTTTGGGGAATTTGGGGATTTTGGGGGAAAAATTTGGGGAATTTTTTTTGGGGAAAATGGGGATTTTCGGAGGAAAAAAATGGGGATTTAGGGGGAAAATGAAAGTAAATTTTGGGGGGTCTTAGGGTGACAATGGGGATTATGGGGGAAAAATTGGGGAAATTTGGGGGCATTTTGGGGAGAAAATGGGGATTTTGGGGAATTTGGGGATTTTGGGGGGAAAAATTTGGGAATTTTTTGGGGGAAAATGGGGATTTTGGAGGAAAAAATGAGGATTTAGGGGGAAAAATGGTGAAATTTTGGGGGTCTTAGGGTGACAATGGGGATTAAGGAGGGGAAAATGGGAAATTTGGGGCATATTCAGGAGAAAATGGGGATTTTGGGAAATTTAGGGGGAAAACTTGGGAATTTTCGGGGAAAAATGGGGATTTAGGGGGAAAAAATGGAGAAATTTTGGGGGTCTTAGAGCGACAATGGGGATTAAGGTGGGAAAAAAAATGGGGAAATTTGAGGCATATTGGGGAGAAAATGGGGATTTTGGGGGAATTTGGGGGATTTTGGGGGGAAAAATCTGGGAATTTTTTTTGGGGAAAATGGGGATTTTCTCGGAGGAGAAAAAATGGGGATTTAGGGGGAAAAAAAATGGTGAAATTTTGGGGGTCTTAGGGTGACAATGGGGATTAAGGAGGGGAAAATGGGGAAATTTGGGGGCATTTTGGGGGAGAAAATGGGGATTTTGGACTAAAAATGGGGGAATCTGGGGATTTTGAAAGAAAAAAAAGGGAATTTTTGGGGGAAAATGGGGATTTTGGGGAAATGGGGGTAATTTAGAGGATTTTAGAAGAAAAAATGGGGATTTTCAGGGGGAATTTGGGGGTGTTGGGGGAAAAAAATGAGGAATTTTAGAGTGTTTCAGGGGGGAAAAATGGTGATTTTGGGGGAAAAAAAGGGGTAATTTTGGGGGATTTTAGAAGGAAAAAATGGATTTTAGGACAAAAAAATTGGAATTTTGGGGAAAATGGGAATTATGAGGGGAAAGTGGGGATTTGGGGGAAAAATGGGGATTTTGGAGAAAAATTGGGTGGTTTTGGGGAAAAAATGGGGAAATTTCTGGGATTTTAGAAGGAAAAAAATTGAGATTTTTTGGGGAAAACGGGGATTTTGGGGATTTAGGGGGAAAATGGGGATTTGAGGGAAAAAAGGAAATTTTGGAGATTTTGGGAGCCGTAAATAGAGATTTTGGGGAGAAAATGGGGATTTTGGAGGTGTTGGGGTGAAAAATGGGGATTCTGGGGGGTGTTTGGGGGAAAAATGGGGATTTAGGGAAAAAAATGGGAAATTTGGGGAAAATGGGGATTTTAGGGGAAAAGTTAGGATTTTTGGGGGGAAAATGGGAAAATTTGGGGGTTTTTGGAGGGAAAAAATGGGGATTTTTGTGGGATTGGGGGAAAAGGAATATTGATGGTGTTTGGAGAAAAAACCTTGGATTTGGGAGGATTTTGGGGGAAAATGGGGAAATTTGGGGATTTTGGGGGAAAAATCTAGGGAAATTTGGGGGATTTTTGGGGGAAAAGGTGGAATTTTGGGATGTTTCAGCCTGAAAAAGACCTTCCCAAACCCCAAAAAATCCCCCCAAAAAATCTCAGAGAAGTCCAAAAACATCCCTAAAAATCCCCCAAAAAACTCCCCAAAAATATCCTCAAAAATCCCCAAAGGTTAAAAAACAAATCCCAAAAAATCTCCAAAAAGAAATCCCCAAAAATTCCAAAAAAAATCCCAAAAAATCCCCCAAAAAAACCCCCAAAAAATCCCCCCAAAAATCCCAAAAAAATCCCAATAAAACCCCCAGAAATTACCGCAAAAGTTCCCCCCAAATCTTCTCAAAGTCCCAATAAATCTCCAATAAATCAATTCCCAAAAACCCTCATTTTCAGCTGCAAATCCAAGGAATTTTTTTAGGTGCAAAACCAACCCAAAACTGCAGAACCACCAAAAAATCCCAGAAAAACCCTTCCTAAAAATCCCCAATAAATCCAAAAAAATCCCAATCAATTCCCTAAATCCCATCTTGTGGTGCCATTTCAAAAAACCTCAACAATTCAAGGTGTGAAACTGCCAAAACAACCCAAAAAACCCACCAAAAATTCCAAACAAAATCTCCAAGAAATCCCTTTAAAAATCCAAAAGAAATCCCAATCAATTCCAAAAAATCCCCAAAAAAAATCCCAAGAAAATAAAAAAAATCTCCAAAAAATTCCCAAAATTCCCCTAAATATCTTCTCAAAAAAATCCACAAAAATCCCCCCAAAAAATCTCCCAAAAAATCCCAAGAAAACCCAGAAAAAACCCTGAAAAACCCAGAAAAATCCCAAAAATGCCAATAAAAATCCCAATAACATCCAAAAAAGAAATCCCAATAAATCCCAAAAAAATAACCCAAAGAGTCAGGAAAAAATTTTTAAAAATCTCTAAAAAAATCCCCCCAAAAAATAAAAAAATAATCCCCAAAACCCCCTAAATATCAAAAAAATCCACAAAAACTCCTTAAAATCCCCCAAAAAATCCCAAAAAATCCCAAATAAATAAAAAAGCCCCCCAAAGAATAAAAAAACCCAATAAAATCCAAAAACAAATCCCACTAAATCAAAAAAATCCCCCAAAATAAAAATAAAATAAAAATCTCAAAAAGTCCCCAAAAAAAATCCCCCAAAAACCCTAAATATCCCAAAAAATCCACAAAAATCCCCCCCCAAAAAATCTCAAAAATGTCAAAAAATCCCAAAAATCGCGAAATAATTCCCCATAAGCCTTAATAAATCTCAATCAATCCACATCAATTTCCAAAATCCCATCTTGTGGTGCCACTCAAGAACTCCTCAACAATTTTTCAGCACAAAACCAACAAAAAACACCCAAAAAGCTCCCCCAAAAAATTCGCAAAAGAATCCTCAAAAAAATCCAAAAAATCCCCAACAAATCCCAATAAATCCCAATAAATCCCAATAAATCAACTCCCAAAAACCCATCTTCTGCTGCCACTCTAAGAAAAAACTCAACGATTTTAGGGATCTAAACCGATGAAAAACAACTCAATAAAACACCAAAAAATCCCCAAAAAATAAAAAAAAATCTAAAAATCTCCAAAAAAATTTCTTAAAAATCCCTCAAAAACTCCTAAAAATCCCCCAAAAAATCCCCCAATCCACCAATAAACCTTCCCAAAATTCCATCTTGTACTAATGCTCCAAGAAGAAACTCAACAATTTTTTCAAGCAAAACTGACAAAAACGACCTAAAAAATCACCCCTAAATAATCCCCAAAAAATGCCAAAAATAAAATAAAACCCCCCAAAACAGCCCCCAAAAACGCCCAGAAAAATCCCAAAATTATCCCCAAAAATCCCAATAAATTCCAATAAATAGATCCCCAAAAATCCAATCTTCTGCCGCCAATCTAAGAAGAAACTCAACGCATTTCAGTAGCAAAACCGCCAAAACCAACTCAATAAAACCCCCTAAAAATCCTCCTCCCCAAATCCCACAAAACCTCCTAAAAATCCCCCCAAAAATCCCCCAATCCGCCAATAAACTTTCTCAAAATCCCAATAAATCCCAACAAATCAAATCCCAAAAATCCCATCTTCTGCTGCCACTCTAGAAGAAACTCAACGATTTTAGGTGCTAAACTGCCAAAACGCACTCAATAAAACCAAAAAAATCCCAAAAAATATCCAAAAAATCCCCCCAAAAATCCCAAAGAAAATCCTAAAAAATCACAATAAATGAATTCCCAAAAAAACAATCTTCAGCTGCCACTCCAAGAAGAAACTCCACAATATTAAGCATGAAACTGCCAAAAACGCATCCCAAAAAATCCCCAAAACAAATCTCAAAAAGAATCTCCAAAAACCCCCCAAAAATCCCAATGATCCTTTCAAAATAAAAAACTTCCAAATTCCCAATAAACTTCCCAAAATCCCAATAAATCTCAACAAATCAACTCCCAAAAACTAAACTTCTGCTGCCACTCTAAGAAGAAACTCAACGATTTTTAGGGATGAAACTGACTCAATAAAACCCAAAAAATCCCCAAAAAAATATTTAAAACCCAAAAAATCCCAAAAATCACAAGGCACCCAATAAATCCCAACAAATCCCAAAAATCCCAATAAATTCCCAATAAATTCCCATCCTCTGATATGGCTCCAAGAAGAAACTCAACAACTTTAGGCTCGAAACCAATAAAAACGACTCAATAAAACCCCACAAAAATAAAAAAAATCAAAAAATAAAAAAATCACAATGCACCCAATAAAATCCCAATAAATCCCAATAAATTCCAAAAATCCCATCCTCTGATATCGCCTCCAAGGAGAAACTCAACAATTTTAAGCTCAAACCACCAAAAAATCCACTCAATAAAACCCCAAAAACCCAAAAACTCCCCCCCAAATCCCCAAAAAATTTCTAAAAATCCCCAGAAAAATCCCACAATCCCCCAATAAACCTTCCCAAAATTCCATCTTGTGGTAATGGTCCAAGAAGAAACTCAACAATTTTTCGGCGCAAAACTGACAAAATTGACCTAAAAATCACCCTAAAAAATCCAAAAAAAAGCCCAAAAAATCCCCAAAAATGTCAAAAAAATCCCAAAAAATTCCCAAAAAATCCCCAAAATTCCCAAAAAACGTGCAGAAGCTCCCCACCTGTCCTGGCACTCCTCCTTCTGGTGCCTCTCCAGCAGGGACCTGGGGAACTGGCGGATGAGAAGCTCGGCCGGCAGCTCACTTCACCGCCTTTAGGCTAAAAATTGCCGAAAAATCTCCCCAAAAAAATCCCCCAAAAATTCAAAAAATTCTTTAAAAATCCAAGCAAAAACTCCTAAAAATCCCCCAAAAATCCCCCAATCCACCAATAAACCTTCCCAAAATTCCATCTTGTACTAATGCTCCAAGAAGAAACTCAACAATTTTTCGGCGCAAAACCGACAAAAATGACCTAAAAATCACCCTGAAAAATCCCAAACATAAGCCCAAAAAATCCCCAAAAATGTCCAAAAATGCCCAAAAAAATCCCAAAATTCCCAAAGAATCCCAATAAATTCCAATAAATTAATCCCCAAAAAAACCAATCTTCCGCTGCCACTCTAAGAGGAAACTCAACGATTTTAGGGGCGCAAAACGCCCAAAACGACTCAACAAAACCCCACAAAAAATCTCAAAAAAATCCCAAAAATTCCCAAAAAATCCCCAAAATTCCCAAAGAACCTGCAGAAGCTCCCACCTGTCCTGGCACTCCTCCTTCTGGTGCCTCTCCAGCAGGGACCTGGGGAACTGCAGGGCATAGAGACTGTCGACTCGGCCGTAGCTCAAGCCACCGCCTTTTAGGCTAAAATTGCCAAAAATCTCCCCCAAAAAATCCCCAAAAAATTCCAAAAAATTCTTTAAAAATTCTCAAAAAACTCCTAAAAATCCCCCAAAAAATCCCCCAATCTACCAATAAATCTTCCCAAAATTCCATTTTGCAGTAATGCTCCAAGAAGAAACTCAACAATTTTTCGGCGCAAACCCAACAAAAATGACGTAAAAATCACCCTAAATAATCCCCAAAAAATGCCAAAAAACAAAAAAAACCCCAAAACAGCCTCAAAAAATGCCCAAAAAATCCAAAAATTCCCAAAAAATCCCAATAAATTCCAATAAATAAATCCCCAAAAAAACCAATCTTCTGCTGCCAATCTGAGAAGAAACTCAACGATTATAGGTGCCAAACCGCCAAAAGAGACTCAATAAAACCCACAAAAAATCCCCAAAAAATCCCAAAAAATTCCCCAAAAAACCCCCTAAAATTCCCAAAGAACCCGCGAGAAGCTCCCACCTGTCCTGGCACTCCTCCTTCTGGTGTCTCTCCAGCAGGGACCTGGGGAATCATGGGCGAGAAGCCGCGACTTGGCTGCAGCTCGGCTTCACCGCCTTTTAGGCACAAAATCGCTAAAATCTCCCAAAAATCCCCAAAAAATTCAAAAAATTCTTTTAAAAATCCTCAAAAAACTCCTAAAAATCCCCCCAAAAATCCCCCAATCTACCAATAAACCTTCCCAAAATCCCATCTTGTCCTGCTGCTCCAAGAAGAAACTCAACAATTTTACGGTGCAAACCCAACAAAAACGACCTAAAAATCACCCTACATAATCCCCAAAAAATGCCAATAAATAAAAAAAACACCCCCAAACAGCCCAAAAAAATACCCAAAAAATCCCAAAATTCCCAAAACATCCCAATAAATTCCAATAAATAAAATCCCCAAAAAAACCAAACTTCTGCTGCCACTCTAAGAAGAAACTCAACGATTTTAGGCCGCCAAACGCCCAAAACGTACTCCAATAAAACCCCCAAAAAATCCAAAAAAATAAAAAAATCCCCAAAAATTCCAAAATACTCCAAAAAAATCTCCAGAAGCTCTCACCTATCCTGGCTCTTCTTCTTCTGGTGCCCCTTCAAGAACCTCAACAATTTTATGGGCAAAACCCACCAAAACACCTACCTTCCCAAAATCCCAAAATCATCCCAAAATCAAATCTCAAAAATCCCAAAAATTACCAAATGATTCCCAAAAATCTCAAAAATCCCTAAAAATCTCCAAAAAAAGTCCCAAAAAAAATCCCTAAAAAGCCTTCCCAATAAATCCCAATATATTCCCAAAAATCCAGTCCACTGGTATCAGCTCTGAGAAGAAACTCAACGCATTTTAGACGCGAAACGGCCGAAAAATTACTCAATAAAACCCCCAAAAATCCCAGAAAATCCCAAAAATTCTCAAAACCCCCTAAAAATTCTTAAAGAATCCTTGCAGAAGCTCCCACCTGTCCTGGCACTCCTCCTTCTTGGTGCCTCTCCAGCAGGGGACCTGGGGAACTGGCGGCTTAGAAGCCGCGACTCGGCCGGCAGTTCGCTTCATCGGCCTTTTTAGGCGCTAAAAATCGCCAAAATCTCCCAAAAATCCCCAAAAATTCAAAAATATTCTTTAAAAATCCTCAAAAATCCGGCCAAAAAAATCCCCCAATCCACCAATAAACCTTCCCTAAAATCCCATCTTGTCCTGCTGCTCCAAGAAGAAACTCAACAACTTTTTCAAGCAAAACCTACACAAAAATGACCTAAAAAATCACCCTAGAAAATACAAAAAATCCCAAAAAATCCCCAAAAATGCCCAAAAAATCCCTAAAAATTCCAAAAAATCCCAATAAATTCCAATAAATAAATCCCCAAAAACCAATCTTCTGCTGCCACTCTAAGAAGAAACTCAACGATTATAGGCACAAAAACGCCCCAAAAACCGACTCAATATAACCCCTCAAAAATCCCAAAAATCCCCAAAAATCCCCAAAACCCCCAAAATTCCCAAAGAACCTGCAGAAGCTCCCACCTGTCCTGGCACTCCTCCTTCTGGTGCCTCTCCAGCAGGGACCTGGGGAACTGGCGGGCGTAGAAGTCGCGACTGCGGCCGGCACGGCCACCGCCTTCTCCACGGGCCACAGGTTGCGGCAGCAGAGGCTCTTGGAGATCTCAAGAGCGGCAGTTGGGGCACGTGGGCCTGTTCTCCTTCCCAGCCGTGGAATGGCCAGGAGGTGGATGAAGCACCCAGCACACATCAGGTGCCCGTTGGTGTACTCGCAAAAAATAAAATTTGGGCTATTTGGGATTTTTCCCTATTTTATTTCCCTATTTTTCCCTATTTTTTCCTGATTTTTTCCTACTTTTTTGATATTTTTCCCCTTTCTTCAGTATTTTTTTCACATTTTTTTCCTATTTTCCCCCCTCTTTTTTTGCCAAATTTTCTGCCATTTTTCCTACTTTTTTCCAACTTTTTTTCCTAATTATTCCCCCATTTTTCTCATTTTTCCCATTTTCTTCCTATTTTTCCCATTTTCCCCCACTTTCTTCCTGTTTTCGCTATTTTTCTCACTTTTTTCCCTTTTTCCTCATTTTTTCCCATTTTCCCCACTTTTTCCATTTTTTTCTAATTTTTTGCCTTCTTTTTCCTCCATTTTTCCCCATTATTTCACCTTTCTGTCTGATTTTTTTTTCTTTTTTTTCCCAGGTTTTCCATTTTTTTGCCATTTTTTCCCATTTATTCCCGTTATTTCCCCAGCAGGTGGATGAAGCACCCGGCACACATCAGGTGCCCGTTGGTGCACTGGAAAAAAAGAAAATTTGGACTATTTGGGATTTTTTCCTATTTTATTTTCCTTTTTTTCTCCTATTTTTTCCTGATTTTTTCCTAATTTTTTCTCCTTTTTGCGGTATTTTTTTCACATTTTTTTCCTATTTTCCCGCCTCTTTTTTTGCCAAATTTTCTGCCATTTTTCCTACTTTTTTTCTTAATTTTTCCCCCATTTTTCTCATTTTTTCCCATTTTCTTCCTATTTTTCCCATTTTCCCCCACTTTCTTCCTGTTTTCGCCATTTTTCTCATTTTTTTCCCTTTTTCCTCTTTTTTTCCCATTTTCCCCACTTTTTCCATTCTTTTCTAATTTTTTGCCTTCTTTTTCCTCCATTTTTCCCCATTATTTCACCTTTCTGTCTGATTTTTTTTTCTTTTTTTTCCCAGGTTTTCCATTTTTTTGCCATTTTTTCCCATTTATCCCCGTTATTTCCCCAGCAGGTGGATGAAGCACCCAGCACACATCAGGTGCCCGTTGGTGCACTGGAAAAAAATAAAATTTGGAATATTTGGGATTTTTTCCTATTTTATTTCCCTTTTTTCCCCCTATTTTTCCCTATTTTTTCCTATTTTTTCCTGATTTTTTCCTACTTTTTTGATATTTTTTCCCTTTTTTCAGGGTATCTTTTTCACATTTTTTTCCCTATTTTCTCCCCCTCTTTTTTGCCAAATTTTTCTGCCATTTTTTCCTACTTTTTTTCCAACTTTTTTTCCTAATTCTTCCCCATTTTTTCTCATTTTTTTCCCATTTTCTTCCTATTTTTCCCATTTTCCCCACTTTCTTCCTATTTTCCCCCATTTTTCTCACTTTTTTCCCTTTTTTTCCTAATTTTTTCCCATTTTCCCCACTTTTTTTCCATTTCTTTCTAATTTTTTTGCCTTCTTTTTTCCTCCATTTTTCCCCCATTATTTCACCTTTCTGTCTGATTTTTTTCTTTTTTTTCCCAGGTTTTCCATTTTTTTGCCATTTTTTCCCATTTATCCCCATTATTTCCCCAGCAGGTGGATGAAGCACCAGCACACATCAGGTGCCCGTTGGTGCACTGGAAAAAAATAAAATTTGGAATATTTGGAATTTTTTTCCTATTTTATTTCCCTTTTTCCCCTATTTTCCCTATTTTTTTCCTATTTTTTCCTGATTTTTTCCTACTTTTTTGATATTTTTTTCCCTTTTTTTCAGTATTTTTTTCACATTTTTTCCTATTTTCCCCTCTTTTTGCCAAATTTTCTGCCATTTTTCCTACTTTTTTTCCAAATTTTTTTCCTAATTATTCCCCCATTTTTTTCTCATTTTTTCCCATTTTCTTCCTATTTTTCCCATTTTCCCCCACTTTCTTCCTGTTTTCCCCCATTTTCTCACTTTTTTTCCCTTTTTCCTCTTTTTTTCCCATTTTCCCCAATTTTTTCCATTTCTTTCTAATTTTTGCCTTCTTTTTTCCCTCCATTTTTTCCCCCCATTATTTCACCTTTCTGTCTGATTTTTTTTCTTGTTTTTCCCAGTTTTCCCATTTTTTGCCATTTTTTCCCATTTATTTGCCGTTATTTCCCCAGCAGGTGGATGCAGCACCGGCACACACCAGGTGCCCGTTAGTGCACTGGAAAATAAATATTATTCCATTTTTCCCACTTTTTTCTAATTTTTTAAATTTTTTTGTGATTTTTTTCCATGTTTGTTTCCAATTTTTTTCCGACTTTTTTCCCGATTTTTTCCCGTGTTTTTCCCCATTTTTTTTCCCCAAGTTTTTTTCCCCCATTTTTCCTTTCTTTTTTGGTATTTTTTTCCTATTCTTTTCCCACTTTAGCCCCATTTTTTCTGCTTTTTTCCCATTTTTTCTTATCATCATCTTATTTTCTTATTTTCTTATTATTCTATTTTTTTCCCCACTTTTTTCCAATTTTTTTCCAATTTTTTTCTGATTTTTCCATGGTTTCCCAATTTTTTTCCATTTTTTTCCTGATCTTTCTATATTTTTTCCCCAATTTTTTTCCAATTTTTTTTCATATTTTTTCCCCAAGTTTTTTTGTACTTTTCCCCATTTTTCCTTTCTTTTTTGGTATTTTTTCCTATTCTTTTCCCACCTTTCCTTCATTTTTTCCCCTTTTTTTTCCCTGTTTTTTCCAATTAATCAATTAGCCAAATAACCAATTAATCAACATCTGGATCAATTAATCAATTACCCAATTAATCAATATCTGGATCAATTAATCAATATCTGGGTCAATTAATCAATTACTCAATTAATCAATATCTGGATCAATTAACCAATCAATTATCCAAATCATTAGTTAATCAATTAATTACTTAAGCAATTAATCAATGACCTAATGAATGAACCAATTAATCAATACCTGGATCAATTAATCAATTACCCAATTAACCAATTAATCAGTATACTAATTAATCAAGTACCCAATGACCCATTGAACCAATTAATCAATGAATCAATTAATTGATAAATCAATGAACTGATGCCTGGGTCATTTAGCCAACCAATCAAATAAGCAATTAATCAATGAATCAATTAATAAATGAATCAATTAATCAATGCCTGGATCAATCAATGATCAATGAACCCATTAATCAATGAACTCATTAAAAAATTAATTAAGTAAGATTTAACCATTAATCAATGACCCAATTAACCCATTAATTAATGAACCAATTAACCCATTGATCAATGAACCAATGTCAAGATCAATTAATCAGTTACCCAATTAATCAATGACCCAATTAATCAATGACCCTATTAACCAATTACTCAGTTACCCAATTAATCAATGACCCAATTAACTAATTAATCAATTTCCCAGTTTCCCAAATAATCAGTTGCCCAATTAACGGATTTACTTATTACCCAATTAATCAATTACCCTATGAACCAATTAAACAATTACCCAATTACCAATAACCAATTCAGTGATTGCCCATATAATCAATTAATTAACTACTCAAATAACAAATTATCTAATAAGTTAGTCAATTAATCAATGATGCAATTATCCCATTAATTATGCAATTAATCAACTACTCAAATATCGCCTAAATCAATTTTCCAATGATCCAATTAATCAATGCCCCAATTAACCAATTATTTAATTACCCAATTAACCAATTATCTATTAATCAATGATCCAATTGCCCAATTAATCAATAACTGATCTAATCAACTACCCGATAAATCAATTACTGGGTTATCAATTAGGCTGTTCATAATTACTCCCTTAATCAATAATCAGCTAATTAATCACTCAATGACCCAGTTAATCAATTACCCAGGTCATAAATTATGCAATTAATCAATTACTCAATTAATCAATGACCCAGTTAATCAATTACCAAATTACCCAATTAATCAATAATCCCATTAATTACCCAATTATTCAATTACTCAATGATCCAATTACTCAATTTCCCAATTAATCAATTTCCCAATTAATTAATGAGCCAATGACCCAATCATTCAATTAGTCAATTAATCAATTACCCAATTAATCAATTAATCAATGACCCAATTACTCAATTTCCCAATTAATCAATTTCCCAATGACCCAATTAATCAATTACCCAATTACTGGATTACCCAACTAATCAATTACACCATTAATTAATTACCCAATTAATCAATTACCCAATGATCCAATGACTCAATTAATCAATTACCCTGCTCATAAATTATGCAATTAATCAATGACCCCATTAATCAATTACTGAATTAATACATTGTCCCATTAATTAATCACTAAATTTATCAATTATCCAATTAATCAATTACCCAATGATCCAATTATTCAATTCATCAATTAAGCTGTTACCCAAGTAATCAAGTACCCTGTTCATAAATTACGCAATTAATCGATTACCTAATTAATCAATTGCCCAATTAATTAATTACCCAATTTATCAATTAATCAATTTCCCAGTTAATCATTGACCCCATGACTCAATTACCCAATTAATCAATTAGCCAATTAATCAATTACCCAATGACGCAATTACCCAATGACTCAATTAGCCAATTAATTAGCCAATGACCCAATTAATTAATTAGCCAATGACCCAATTAATCCATTACCCAATTAATCAATTACCCTGTTCATAAATTAGGCAATTAATTGATTACCTAATTAATTAATTGGACAATTAATTTATCAATTAATCAATTTCCCAGTTAATCATTGACCCCATGACTCAGTTACCCAATTAATCAATTACCCAATTAATCAATTACCCTCTTAACAAATTAGGCAATTAATCAATTACCCTGTTCATAAATTATGCAATTAATCCATTACCTAATTATCAATTGTCCAATTAATTACCCAATTTATCAATTAATCAATTATCCCATTAATTAATTACCAATGACCCAATTTATCAATTAGCCAATTAATCAATTACCCAATGACCCAATTACCCAATTAAGCAATTAGCCAATTAATCAATTACCCAATAACCCAATTAATCAATTAGCCAATTAATCAATTTCTCAATTAATCAATTACCCAATCAATCAATTTCCCAATTAATCCACCACCCAATTAATCAATTAATCAATTAATGGGGTCCCACGCTGGAGATTTGGGAACTGGAGGGACTTGAGGGGGGTTGGGTGGCCCTGGGGAGGTTTTGGTGGCCCTTGAGGGACTTTGGTGGCCCCGGGCAGGGATTTGGTGGCCACAAAGGGACAAGGACAGTTTGGTGGCCCCAGGCAGGAGTTTGGTGGCCCCTGGGACAGTTTGGTAGCCCTGGAGGGGGTTTGGTGGCTCAGAAGGGCACAGGGACTCTCTGGGATGCTTTGGTGGCCCATGAGGGGACTTTGGTGGCCCAGGGGAATTTGGTGGCCCCAGGCAGGAGTTTGGTGGCCCATGAGGGGTCAAGGACAGTTTGGTGGCCCCTGGGACAGTTTGGTAGCCCTGGAAGGACTTTGGTGGCCATGAGGGCACAGGGACTCTGGGATGCTTTTGGTGGCCCATGAGGGGACTTTGGTGGCCACTGAGAGAGTTTGGTGGCCCCAGGCAGGACTTTGGTGGCCCAGGATGGGACAAGGTGAGGCTTTGGTGGCCATGAAGGGACATTGGTGGTCCTTGGACCACCTTTAGTGGCCCAGGGAGAGTTTGGTGGCCCCTGAGGGGGTTTGGTGGCCACTTGGGGGAATTTAGTGGCCACTGAGAGAGTTTGGTGGCCCCAGGCAGGAGTTTGGTGGCCCAGGATGGGACAAGAAGGGATTGGTGGCCCCAGGCAGGAGTTTGGTGGCCCACGAAGGGACAAGAAGGGATTGGTGGCCCCAGGCAGGAGTTTGGTGGCCCAGGGATGGGACAAGGAGGGATTGGTGGCCCCAGGCAGGACTCTTTGGTGGCCCAGGATGGGACAAGAAGGGGATTGGTGGCCCCAGGCAGGAGTTTGGTGGCCCAGGATGGGACAAGAAGGATTGGTGGCCCCAGGCAGGACTTTGGTGGCCCAGGATGGGACAAGGAGGGATTGGTGGCCCCAGGCAGGAGTTTGGTGGCCCAGGATGGGACAAGGAGGGATTGGTGGCCCCAGGCAGGGGATTTGGTGGCCCAGGATGGGACAAGGAGGGATTGGTGGCCCCAGGCAGGAGTTTGGTGGCCCAGGATGGGACAAGGAGGGATTGGTGGCCCTGGGGGAGAATTTCGTGGCCCAGGAGGGCACAGGGACACCCTGGGGGGTTTTGGTGGCCCCTGAGGGGACTTGGGTGGCCCTGAGGAGACTTTAGTGGCCCAAAGAGAGTTTGGTGGCCAATTGTGGAGTTTGGTGGCCCTGGGGAGGGGTGTGGTGGCCCCTGAGGGGGGTTTGGTGGCCATGAGGGCACAGGGACTCTCTGGGATGCTTTGGTGGCCCTGGAGGGGACTTTAGTGGCCCTGGAGGGACTTTGGTGGCCCAGGGGAATTTGGTGGCCCCAGGCAGGAGTTTGGTGGCCCATGAGGGGACAAGGACAGTTTGGTGGCCCCTGGGACAGTTTGGTAGCCCTGAAGGTGGTTTGGTGGCCCAGAAGGGCACAGGGACTCTGGGATACTTTGGTGGCCCATGAGGGGACTTTGGTGGCCACTGAGAGAGTTTGGTGGCCCCAGGCAGGACTTTGGTGGCCCAGGATGGAACAAGGAGGGATTGGTGGCCCCAGGCAGGAGCTTGGTGGCCCATGAGGGGTCAAGGACAGTTTGGTGGCCCCAGGCAGGACTTTGGTGGCCCAGGATGGGACAAGGAGGGATTGGTGGCCCTGGGGGAGAATTTCGTGGCCCAGGAGGGCACAGGGACACCCTGGAGGGTTTTGGTGGCCCCTGAGGGGACTTGGGTGGCCCTTGGGAGACTTTAGAGGCCCAAAGAGAGTTTGGTGGCCAATTGTGGAGTTTGGTGGCCCTGGGGAGGGGTGTGGTGGCCCCTGAGGGGACTTTAGTGGCCCTTGGGAGACTTTAGTGGCCCAAAGAGAGTTTGGTGGCCCCTTGTGGAGTTTGGTGGCCCTGGGGAGGGGTGTGGTGGCCCCTGAGGGGGGTTTGGTGGCCATGAGGGCACAGGGACTCTCTGGGATGCTTTGGTGGCCCTGGAGGGACTTTAGTGGCCCCCTGGAGAGACTTTGGTGACCCAGGGAATTTGGTGGCCCGGGCAGGAGTTTGAGTGGCCCATGAGGGGTCAAGGACAGTTTGGTGGCCCCTGGGACAGTTTGGTAGCCCTGGAAGGACTTTGGTGGCCCAGAAGGGCACAGGGACTCTGGGATGCTTTTGGTGGCCCATGAGGGGACTTTGGTGGCCACTGAGAGAGTTTGGTGGCCCCAGGCAGGACTTTGGTGGCCATGGATGGGACAAGGTGAGGCTTTGGTGGCCATGAGGGGACATTGGTGGTCCTTGGACCACCTTTAGTGGCCCAGGGAGAGTTTGGTGGCCCCTGAGGGGGTTTGGTGGCCACTTGGGGGAATTTAGTGGCCACTGAGAGAGTTTGGTGGCCCCAGGCAGGAGTTTGGTGGCCCACGAAGGGACAAGAAGGGATTGGTGGCCCCAGGCAGGAGTTTGGTGGCCCAGGATGGGACAAGGAGGGATTGGTGGCCCCAGGCAGGAGTTTGGTGGCCCAGGATGGGACAAGAAGGGATTGGTGGCCCCAGGCAGGACTTTGGTGGCCCAGGATGGGACAAGGAGGGATTGGTGGCCCCAGGCAGGACGTTGGTGGCCCAGGATGGGACAAGGAGGGATTGGTGGCCCCAGGCAGGACTTTGGTGGCCCAGGATGGGACAAGGAGGGATTGGTGGCCCCAGGCAGGAGTTTGGTGGCCCAGGATGGGACAAGGAGGGATTGGTGGCCCTGGGGGAGAATTTAGTGGCCCAGGAGGGCACAGGGACACCCTGGAGGGTTTTGGTGGCCCCTGAGGGGACTTTAGTGGCCCTTGGGAGACTTTAGTGGCCCAAAGAGAGTTTGGTGGCCAATTGTGGAGTTTGGTGGCCCTGGGGAGGGGTGTGGTGGCCCCTGAGGGGGTTTGGTGGCCATGAGGGCACAGGGACTCTCTGGGATGCTTTGGTGGCCCTGGAGGGACTTTAGTGGCCCCTGAAGAGACTTTGGTGACCCAGGGGAATTTGGTGGCCCGGGGCAGGAGTTTGGTGGCCCATGAGGGGTCAAGGACAGTTTGGTGGCCCCTGGGACAGTTTGGTAGCCCTGGAAGGACTTTGGTGGCCCATGAGGGCACAGGGACTCTGGGATGCTTTTGGTGGCCCATGAGGGGACTTTGGTGGCCACTGAGAGAGTTTGGTGGCCCCAGGCAGGAGTTTGGTGGCCCAGGATGGGACAAGGAGGGATTGGTGGCCCCAGGCAGGACTTTGGTGGCCCAGGATGGGACAAGGAGGGATTGGTGGCCCTGGGGGAGAATTTAGTGGCCCAGGAGGGCACAGGGACACCCTGGAGGGTTTTGGTGGCCCCTGAGGGGACTTGGGTGGCCACTTAGGGGAATTCTAGTGGCCCAAAGAGAGTTTGGTGGCCCCTTGTGGAGTTTGGTGGCCCTGGGGAGGGGTGTGGTGGCCCCTGAGGGGGGTTTGGTGGCCATGAGGGCACAGGGACTCTCTGGGATGCTTTGGTGGCCCTGGAGGGACTTTAGTGGCCCCTGGAGAGACTTTGGTGGCCCAGGGGAATTTGGTGGCCCGGGGCAGGAGTTTGGTGGCCCATGAGGGGTCAAGGACAGTTTGGTGGCCCCTGGGACAGTTTGGTAGCCCTGGAAGGACTTTGGTGGCCCATGAGGGCACAGGGACTCTGGGATGCTTTTGGTGGCCCATGAGGGGGACTTTGGTGGCCACTGAGAGAGTTTGGTGGCCCCAGGCAGGAGTTTGGTGGCCCAGGATGGGACAAGGAGGGATTGGTGGCCCCAGGCAGGAGTTTGGTGGCCCAGGATGGGACAAGGAGGGATTGGTGGCCCTGGGGGGAGAATTTACTCGTGGCCCAGGAGGGCACAGGGAACACCCTGGGGGGGTTTTGGTGGCCCCTGAGGGGGACTTTGGTGGCCCTTGGGAGACTTTAGTGGCCCAAAGAGAGTTTGGTGGCCAATTGTGGAGTTTGGTGGCCCTGGGGAGGGGTGTGGTGGCCCCTGAGGGGGGTTTGGTGGCCATGAGGGCACAGGGACTCTCTGGGATGCTTTGGTGGCCCTGGAGGGACTTTAGTGGCCCCTGGAGAGACTTTGGTGACCCAGGGGAATTTGGTGGCCCCAGGCAGGAGTTTGGTGGCCCACGAAGGGACAAGGAGGGATTGGTGGCCCCAGGCAGGACTTTGGTGGCCCAGGATGAGACAAGGAGGGATTGGTGGCCCCAGGCAGGAGTTTGGTGGCCTAGGATGGGACAAGGAGGGATTGGTGGCCCTGGGGGAGAATTTCGTGGCCCAGGAGGGCACAGGGACACCCTGGAGGGTTTTGGTGGCCCCTGAGGGGACTTGGGTGGCCCTTGGGAGACTTTAGTGGCCCAAAGAGAGTTTGGTGGCCAATTGTGGAGTTTGGTGGCCCTGGGGAGGGGTGTGTGGTGGCCCCTGAGGGGGGTTTGGTGGCCATGAGGGCACAGGGACTCTCTGGGATGCTTTGGTGGCCCTGGAGGGACTTTGGTGGCCCAGGGGAATTTGGTGGCCCCAGGCAGGAGTTTGGTGGCCCATGAGGGGTCAAGGACAGTTTGGTGGTCCCTGGGACAGTTTGGTAGCCCTGGAAGGACTTTGGTGGCCCAGGAGGGCACAGGGACTCTCTGGGATGCTTTGGTGGCCCTGGAGAGACTTTGGTGGCCATGAGGTGACAACGGTGGCCATGACAGGAGTTTGGTGGCCCCAGGCAGAGTTTGGTGGCCTTTGAGGGGGGTTTGGGTGGCCATGAGGGACTTTGGTGGCCCTGGGGAGGATTCAGTGGCCCAGAAGGGCCCAGGGACATTCTGGGACATTTTTGGTGGCCCTGAGGTGACACCTGTCCCAGTGCCACCCTCACCTGTCCCAGTGCCACCTGTCCCAGTGTCACCTGTCCCAGTGTTACCATCACCTGTCCCAGTGTCACCTGTCCCAGTGACACCTGTCCCAGTGCCACCCTCACCTGTCCCAGTGGCACCTGTCCCAGTGGCACCTGTCCCAGTGTTACCATCACCTGTCCCAGTGTCACCTATCCCAGTGTCACCTGTCCCAGTGTCACCATCACCTGTCCCAGTGTCACCTGTCCCAGTGTCACCCTCACCTGTCCCAGTGCCACTGTCCCAGTGCCACCATCACCTGTTCCAGTGTCACCCTCACCTGTCCCAGTGCCACTGTCCCAGTGCCACCATCACCTGTTCCAGTGTCACCATCACCTGTCCCAGTGCCACCATCACCTGTCCCAGTGTCACCTGTCCCAGTGCCACTGTCCCAGTGTCACCCTCACCTGTCCCAGTGTCACCTGTCCCAGTGCCACTGTCCCAGTGCCACCATCACCTGTCCCAGTGTCACCTGTCCCAGTGGCACCTGTCCCAGTGTCACCCTCACCTGTCCCAGTGTCACCTGTCCCAGTGCCACTGTCCCAGTGCCACCATCACCTGTCCCAGTGTCACCTGTCCCAGTGTCACCCTCACCTGTCCCAGTGCCACTGTCCCAGTGCCACCATCACCTGTCCCAGTGTCACCTGTCCCAGTGCCACTGTCCCAGTGCCACCATCACCTGTCCCAGTGTCACCTGTCCCAGTGCCACTGTCCCGGTGTCACCTGTCCCAGTGTCACCCTCACCTGTCCCAGTGTCACATCACCTGTGCCAGTGAGACCATCACCTGTCCCAGTGTCACCTCACCTGTCCCAGTGTCACTGTCCCAGTGTCACCCTCACCTGTCCCAGTGTCACCTCACCTGTCCCAGTGCCACCATCTCCTGTCCCAGTGCCACCTGTCCCAGTGTCACCCACACCTGTCCCAGTGCCACCTGTCCCAGTGTCACCTGTCCCAGTGTCACCCACACCTGTCCCAGTGCCACCTGTCCCAGTGCCACCATCACCTGTCCCAGTGTCACCTGTCCCAGTGCCACCTGTCCCAGTGTCACCCACACCTGTCCCAGTGTCACCATCACCTGTCCCAGTGCCACAATCACCTGTCCCAGTGTCACCTGTCCCAGTGTCACCTGTCCCAGTATCACCATCACCTGTCCCAGTGTCACCTGTCCCAGTGTCACCCTCACCTGTTCCAGTGTCACCCTCACCTGTCCCAGTGTCACCATCACCTGTCCCAGTGTCACCTCTCCCAGTGTCACCATCACCTGTCCCAGTGTCACCTCTCCCAGTGTCACCTGTTCCAGTGTCACCCTCACCTGTCCCAGTGCCACCATCACCTGTCCCAGTGTCACCTGTCCCAGTGTCACCTGTTCCAGTGTCACCCTCACCTGTCCCAGTGCCACCATCACCTGTCCCAGTGTCACCTGTCCCAGTGTCACCTGTTCCAGTGTCACCCTCACCTGTCCCAGTGCCACCATCACCTGTCCCAGTGCCACCATCACCTGTCCCAGTGTCACCTGTCCCAGTGCCACTGTCCCAGTGTCACCTGTCCCAGTGTCACCTGTCCCAGTGTCACCATCATCTGTCCCAGTGCCACCTGTCCCAGTGTCACCTGTCCCAGTGCCACCATCACCTGTCCCAGTGCCACCATCACCTGTCCCAGTGTCACCTGTTCCAGTGTCACCCTCACCTGTCCCAGTGCCACCATCACCTGTCCCAGTGCCACCATCACCTGTCCCAGTGTCACCTGTCCCAGTGCCACTGTCCCAGTGTCACCTGTCCCAGTGTCACCTGTCCCAGTGTCACCATCATCTGTCCCAGTGCCACCTGTCCCAGTGCCACCATCACCTGTCCCAGTGTCCCCAAGTTTTGTCCCCACGGGGGTTTCGCTCCCTCAGGACCATCCCCATCCCCTCCGGCCCTGTCCCGGTGCCACCCTCCGGTGTCCCCAAGCTGTCCCGGTGTCCCCAAGCTGTCCCGGTGTCCCCAGGCTGTCCCGGTGTCCCCAGGCTGTCCCGGTGCCACCCCCCGGTGTCCCCAGGCTGTCCCGGTACCCTCAGGCTGTCCCGGTACCCCCCAGGCTGTCCCGGTGTCCCCAAGCTGTCCCGGTGTCCCCAAGCTGTCCCGGTACCCCCAAGCTGTCCCCATGTCCCCAAGCTGTCCCGGTACCCCCAAGCTGTCTCCAGGCTATCCCGGTACCCCCAGGCTGTCCCCGTGTCCCCCCGCCCCGCACCTGGTAGACGGAGGCCTTGGGCAGGTCGAGGCACACGGTGCAGCACAGCACGGAGTACAGCCGCTCCTCCAGCTTCACGCTGCCCGCCGCCCCCTCGGCCGCGCCGCCGCCGCTCCCCGCCGCCCTCAGCCGCTTCTTGGGCGGCGCGTCGGGATCCGCGCCCGCCTCCAGCAGCAGCGCCGCCGCTTCCTCCGCAGCGCCGCTTTCCGCGCCCAGCGAGGCCGCGGCCGCGGGGCCGGGAGCGGCCGCCGAAGGAGCGGAGGGAGCGGCGGGGCCGCCGCCGGCATCGCGCTCCTCCGGCCCGGACATCGCCGCCATCGCCGCCGCCTCACCCCGCCGCCATCTTGGCCGCCCTCACGGGCTCCCCTCAGGGGCGGAGCCAATCAGAGAGAGCGGGAGGCGGGGCGGGAAATGCCGCAGCCAATCAGAACCAGCGGGAGGCGGGGCGGGAAATGCCGCAGCCAATCAGAACCAGCGGGAGGCGGGGCGGGAAAAGCAGCAACCAATCAGAGCGCGAGGAGGGGAGGAGCGATGGGGGAAGCGACCAATGGGGAGCTGCGGTTTGGGGAGGGGGCGGGGCTGCAGAGGCAGCGCCGTCAGCTGGCGGGAGGGGGCGGGGCTTGGTGACGTCACATGAGGGGGCCAATGGGAGGTGGGAGCGGAGGGGGAGGGGCCTGAGGGGCGGGGCGCTGGGGACCACCAGTATGGACCAGTATGGACCAGTATAGACCAGTATGGACCAGTATGGACCAGTATGGACCAGTATAGACCAGTATAAACCAGTATGGACCAGTATGGACCAGTATAGACCAGTATGGACCAGTATAGACCAGTATGGACCAGTATAGACCAGTATAAACCAGTATGGATCACTATAGACCAGTATGGACCAGTATGGACCAATATAGACCAGTATGGACCAGTATAGACCAGTATAGACCAGTATGGACCAGTACGGATGAGTATTGACCAGTATAGACCAGTATGGACCAGTTTGGACCACTATGGACCAGTATGGACCAGTATGGGACCAGTATACACCAGTATGCTGAAATATGTACCAGTATGGAGCAGTATGGACTAGTATAGACCAGTATGGGCCAGTATAAACCAGTGTGGACCAATATAAACCAGCATGGACCAGTATAAACCAGTATAGACCAGTATGGACTAGTGTGGACCAGTATGGACCAGTATAAACCCGTATGGACCAGTTTGCGACCAGTATGGGACAAGTGTGGGACCAGTATGGGCCAATATGGACCAGTATAATCCAGTATAGGCCAGAAAAACCAGTATAGGACCAGCTTAAACCAGTAAGGACCAATATAAACCAGTATGGAGCAGCATAGACCAGTATGGACCAGTATGGACTAGTGTAGACCAGTATAGACCAGTATGGGCCAGTATAGACCAGTATGGACTCATATAGACCAGTATGGACCAGTATGGACTAGTGTAGACCAGTATAGACCAGCATGGGCCAGTATAGACCAGTATAAAACCATATGGACCAGTATGGACAAGTATAAACCAGTATGGACCAGTAAGGACAAGTATGGATGAGTATAAAACAGTATAAACCAAAATAAACCAGTATGGGCAAGTATGGGCCAGTATAAACCAGTATGGATGAGTATGGACAAGTATAGACCAGTATGGACCAGTATGGACCAGTATGGGCTAGTATAAACTAGTAAGGACCATTATAAACTGGAATGGACCAGTATAAACCAGTATGGACCAGTATAAACCAGTATGGGTGAGTATAGACCAGTATGGACCAGTATGGACCAGTGTAGACCAGTATAGACCAGTATGGCTGAGTATCGACCAGTATAGACCAGTATGGACCAGTAAGGACCAGTATGGACCATTATAAACTGGAATGGACCAGTATAAACCAGTATGGGCAGTATAAACCAGTGTGGACCAGTATGGGCCAGTATAAACCAGTATGGGTGAGCATGGACCAGTGTGGACCAATATAGACCAGTACGGGGAAATATGGACCAGTATAAACCAGTATGGACCAGTACAGACCAGTATAGACCAGTATGGGGAAATATGGACCAGTATAAACCAGTATGGGCCCAGTGTGGACCAGTCATCCCTGTGCTGCCATCATCAGTGCCACCACCCCAGTGCCACCAGTGCCACCAGTGCCACCAGCATCAGTGCCACTGCTGTCACCCCAGTGTCACCACCCCAGTGCCACCAGTGCCACCAGTGCCACCAGTGCCACCAGCATCAGTGCCACTGCTGTCACCCCAGTGTCACCCAAGTGTCACCAGTGCCACCAGCATCAGTGCCACTGCTGTCACCCCAGTGTCACCACCCCAGTGCCACCAGTGCCACCATCCCAGTGTCGCCACTGCTGTCACCCCAGTGTCACCCCAGTGCCACCACTGCTGTCACCCCAGTGTCACCCCCAGTGCCACCAGTGCCACCAGCATCAGTGCCACCGCTGTCACCCCAGTGCCACCACCAGTGCCACCATCCCAGTGTCACCCCAGTGCCACCACCCCAATGCCACCAGTGCCACCAGTGCCACCACTGCTGTCATCCCAGTGCCACCATCCCAGTGTCACCCCAGTGCCACCACTGTCACCCCAGTGTCACCACCCCAGTGCCACCATTCCAGTGTCACCACTGCTGTCAACCCAGTGCCACCACCCCAGTGCCACCACTGTCACCCCAGTGTCACCACCCCAGTGCCACCACTGTCACCCCAGCGCCATCCCAGTGCCACCACTACGGTCACCCCCAGTTCCACCAGTGTCACTCCAGTGCCACCCCAGTGCCACCCCAGTGCCACCACTGCTGTCATCCCAGTGCCACCACCCCTGTCACCCCAGTGCCACCACTGCTGTCATCCCAGTGCCACCACCCCTGTCACCCCCAGTGCCACCACTGCTGTCATCCCAGTGCCACCACTGCTGTCATCCCAGTGCCACCACCCCTGTCACCCCAGTGCCACCACCCCTGTCACCCCAGTGCCACCACTGCTGTCATCCCAGTGCCACCACCCCTGTCACCCCAGTGCCACCACCCCTGTCACCCCCAGTGCCACCACTGCTGTCATCCCAGTGCCACCACCCCTGTCACCCCAGTGCCACCCCAGTGTCACCCCAGTGCCACCACTGCTGTCATCCCAGTGCCACCACCCCTGTCACCCCAGTGCCACCACCCCTGTCACCCCAGTGCCACCACTGCTGTCATCCCAGTGCCGCCACTGCTGTCACCCCAGTGCCACCACCCCTGTCACCCCAGTGCCACCCCAGTGTCACCCCAGTGTCACCCCAGTGACTCCATTGCTCTCACCTCAGTGCCACCACCATCACACCAGTGCCACCACCCCAGTGCCACCTCAATGCCATCACTGTCACCACCAGTGTCACCAGTGCCACCACCCCAGTGCCACCCCAGTGTCACCAGTCACCCCAGTGCCACTCCAGTGTCCACGACCCCAATGACTCCATTGCTCTCTCTCCAGTGCCACCCCAATGCCACCACTGTCACCACCCCAGTGCCACCACTGTCACCACCAGCGTGCCGCCAGCAGTGCCACCCCAGTGCCAGCACTGTCACCCCGGTTTCACCACCCCAGTGCCATCACCATTGTCACCCCAATGCCACCACCAGTGCCACCACAGTCACACCAGTGCCACCACCCCAGTGCCACCCCCAGTGCCACCACCGTCACACCAGTGCCACCTCAATGCCATCACTGTCACCACCAGTGTCACCAGTGCCACCACCACCACACCAGTGCCACCACCCCAGTGCCACCTCAATGTCACCAGTGTCACCCCAGTGCCACCCCAGTGCCCACCACTACCACCACAGTGTCACCCAGTGCCACCACCCCAATGTCACCACTGCCACCCCAGTGTCACTGCCCCCGTGCCATCACCACCAGTGTCACCAGTGCCACCACCCCAGTGCCACCCCAGTGACCACAGCAGCGCCGCGCAGTCCCGAACTGGTTTTACTGGTGCGCCCGGGCCCGGCGCAGCTCCCGCAGCGTCCCCAGCAGCGCCACGCTGGCCGCCACCCGCACCCAGGGGACAGCCCGCGGCGCCACCGCGTCCCCGAGCGCCACCAGCGCCGCGGCGGCCGCGCCGGTGACGCTGCCGGTGAGCGCGGCCAGCGCCAGCAGCGAGCCCGCCGTCAGCGCGGTGACACAGTGACCCGCCAGGGCGCGGCCGCCCTCGGGCCACCGCGCCGCCACCGCCGCCGCCGCCGCGCCCGAGGCCACCAGCAGCGCCGCGGTGGCGCCGTCCCCGCACAGGCGGTGACAGCCAAAGGCCACCAGCGGCTGCGCCAGCACCGAGCAGAGCCAGGGGCCGGGCGGGGCCGAGGGGACGCGGGGACAGCGCGGGGACGGCGCGGGGCACGGCCCGGAGCCCGGGGGGACAGAGGGGACGCGGGGACAGCGCGGGGACAGAGCCGAGCTGGCGGCCACCAGAGCCTGCAGCAGGAACCCGGCGGCCGGGCCACCTGTCACCTGTGGGGACAATGCGACATGAGACTGGCACTGTCACCTGTGGGGACATGGGGACATTGTGACATGGGACATGGGACTGGCACCTATCACCCGTTGGGACAATGCGACATGAGACTGGCACTGTCACCTGTGGGGACATGGGGACATTGTGACATGGGGACATGGGACTGGCACTGTCACCTGTGGGGAAAATCGACATGAGACTGGCACTGTCCCCTATGGGGACAATGTGACACGGGGACATGGGACATGGGACTGGCACTGTCACCTGTGGGGACAATGCGACATGAGACTGGCTGTCACCTGTGGGGACATGGGGACAATGTGACATGGGGACAATGTGACATGGGGACATGGGACTGGCACTGTCACCTGTGGGACACGGGATTGTCACCTGTGGGGACATGGGGACAATGTGACATGGGGACATGGGACTGGCACCTGTCACCTGTGGGGACATGGGGACAATGTGACATGGGGACATGGGACTGGCACCTGGCACCTGTGGGGACAATGGGACATAGGACTGGCACTGTCACCTCTTGAGGGGACACGGGATTGTCACCTGTGGGGACATGGGGACAATGTGACACGGGGACATGGGACATGGGGATGTGGGATTGTCACCTGTGGGGACATGGGGACACAGGATGGTCACCTGTGGGGATATGGGATTGTCACCTGTCGCCTGTGGGGATATGGGGACAGTGTGGGGACAGGTGACATGGGACAGGTGACACAGGATGGGACAGGTGACACAGGTGACACAGGACAGGTGACACTGTTCCCCCTGTCTCTGCTCTGCCCTGTCCTCCCAGTCCCTGCCTGTCCCCTCAATGTCCCCAATGTCCCCAGCCCCCCAAATGTCCCCACTGTCCCCAAGGTGTCGCCACTGTCCCCACTGTCCCCAAGGTGTCCCCCACCTGTCTGGCTCGGAGGGCACAGCCCAGGCTGGTGACACAGAGCAGCGCGTGGGACAGGGTGTCCCCGATGTCCCCGATGTCCCCAGTGTCCCCGATGTCCCCCAGTGTCCCCCATGGCCGCTGGGGGACACTTCACAACCCTGGGGACCTGTGGGAACAACGAGGGGTCAAGTGTCCCTCCCCCACCAATGCCACCTCCCCGTGTGTCCCCCGATGTCCCCAAGCCCCCCAATGTCCCCATGTCCCCCTCCCTGTCCCCAAGTCCCCCCGGTGTCCCCAATCCCCCCCTTTTCTGGTGCCACCCCTGTCCCGGTGTCCCCCTCCCTGTCCCCATGTCCGCCCCCCGTCCCCGTGTCCCCACAATGTCCCCACGTCCCCAGTGTCCCCGTGTCCCCTCCTGTCCCCCCAATGTCCCCCGTGTCCCCCCGGTACCGCCAGTTCCGGCAGCGGCCCCGAGCGCGCGGGCCCGAAGAAAGGGGCGGGGCCGGGGAGCGGAGCCAACGCTGATTGGCTGCGAGCTCCGGTGGGCGGGGCTAACACACCGTATATGGGCACGTGATGGATGGGCGTGGCAAAAACACCATATATGGGCACGTGACGCGGTGGGCGGGGCTAACTACACAAATATGGGCACATGATGGATGGGCGGGGCTAACACACCGTATATGGACACGTGACATTGTGGGCGGGACTAACACTCCATATATGGACACGTGACGTGTGGGCGGGGCTAACACACCATATATGGGCACGTGACGTGTGGGCGGGGCTAACACACCATATATGGACATGTGACGCGGTGGGCGTGGCTAACACACCATATATGGGCACGTTACGCAATGGGCGGGGCTAACACACCATATATGGGCACGTGATGGATGGGCGGGGCTAACACACCATATACGGGCACGTGACGCGATGAGCAGATTAATTAGGGCTAATTAGGGCTAATTAGGGTTTGGGATGGCTAATTTGGCTAATTACGTTTTGGGGGTGGTTATGGGTGGGGCTAATTAGAGATGGGGTGGGAAGGTGGGCGGGGCTACTCAGGGTAATTAGGGTTGAGGATGGGATATTGGGATGAGAAGGTGGGCAAGGTTAATTAGGGTTAATTAGGGGTGGGGATGGGATATTGGGCTTTATATGGGTGGGGCTTATTAGGGGTAATTAGGGTAATTAGGGCTGGGGTGGAGAAGTGGGCAGGGCTAATTAGGGCTAATTAGAGATGGGAAGGGGTAGTGGGTTTAGGGATGGGATATTGGATGGGGCTTGATGTGGTAGGCGTAATTAGGCTAATTACGGCTGGGGTGTGGAAGTGGGCAGGACTAATTAGGGCTAATTAGGGATGGAGCTGGGAAGGTGGGGAAGGTTAATTAGGGTTAATTAGGGCTAATTAGAAATGGGGATGGGAGGATGGTTGGGGGTAATTAGGATTGAGGATGGATATTGGGTGTGGCTTGATGTGGGCGGGGCTAATTAGGGATAATTAGAGATGGGATGAGAAGGTGGGCAAGGTTAATTAGGGCTAATTAGAGATGGGATATATGGGTGCAGGGCTAGTAGGGGCTAGTGGGAGTGAGTAGGGGTGGGGTGGAGAAGTGGGCAGGGCTAATAAGGGCTAATTAGAGATGGGGAAGTGGGGCGGGGGCTAATTAGGGAGTAATTAGGGGTTGAGGATGGGATATTGGGCGTGGCTTGATGTGGGCGGGGCTAATTAGGCCTAGTGGGGCTGGGGGTGGGGGAAGTGGGCAGGACTAATTAGGGCTAGTGGGGATGGAGCTGGGAAGGTGGGGAAAGGTTAATTAGGGGTTAGTGGGGCTAATTAGAAATGGGGATTGGAGGATGGATGGGGTAATTGGGATTGAGGATGGATATTGGGTGTGGCTTGATGTGGGCGGGGCTAATGAGGGATAATTAGAGATGGGATGGGAAGGTGGGCAAGGTCAATTAGGGCTAATTAGAGATGGGATATTGGGCTTTATATGGGTGGGGCTAATTAGGGGTAATTAGGGCTGGGGTGGAGAAGTGGGCAGGGCTAATAAGGGCTAATTAGAGATGGGAAGTGGTGAGGAGCTAATTAGGGATAATTAGAGATGGGATGAGAAGGGGGCAAAGGTTAATTAGGGCTAATTAGAGATGGGATATTGGGCTTTATATGGGTGGAGCTAGTAGGGGGTGAGTGGGGTAGTGGGAGTAGTGGGGCTGGGGTGGGGGGAAGTGGGCGGGGCTAAGCAGGGCTAATTAGGGATGGGGGTGGGAAGGCGAGGGAAGGGTTAGTGGGGCTAATTAGAGCTAATCAGGGATGGGGGAGTGGGGCTAATTAGGAGTGAGTGGGATTTAAGGATGGGATATTGGGGCGTGGTTATGGGTAGGGTGGGACTAATTAGGGATAATTAGGATTGAGGATGGGATATTGGGTGCAGCTTGATGGGCAGGGGCTAATTAGGAGTAGTGGGGCTGGGGTGGAGAGAGTGGGCAGGGAGCTGAGTAGGGTTAATTAGAGATGGGAAGGTGGGCGGGGGCTAATTAGGGGTAATTAGAGATGGGATGAGAAGGTGGGCAAGGTTAGTGGGCTAATTAGAGATGGGATATTGGGCTTTATATGGGTGGGGGCTAATTAGGGGGTAATGAGGCTAGTGGGGCTGGGATGGAGAAAGTGGGCAGGGGCTAGTGGGCTAATTAGAGATGGGGAAGTGGGCGGGGCTAGTGGGGTAGTGGGGTTGAGGATGGGATATTGGGCGTGGCTTGGTGTGGGCGGGGCTAATTAGGCTGAGTAGGGCTGGGGTGGGGGAAGTGGGCAGGGGCTAATAAGGGCTAATTAGAGATGGGCAGGTGGGCGGGGTTAGTGGGGTGTAATTAGGGGTTGAGGGATGGGATATTGGGCGTGGCTTGATGTGGGCCGGGGCTAATTAGGCTAGTGGGGCTGGGGTGGGGGAAATGGGCAGGACTAGTGGGGCTAGTGGGGATGGAGCTGGGGGAGGTGGGGAAGGTTAGTGGGGTTAATTAGGGCTAATTAGAAATGGGGATGGGAGGATGGATGGGGTAATTAGGATTGAGGGATGGATGTTGGGTGTGGCTTGATGTGGGCGGGGGCTAGTGGGGTAGTGGGGATGGGTGGGAAAGTGGGCAAGGTTAGTGGGGCTAATTAGAGATGGGATATTGGGCTTTTATATGGGTGGGGCTAGTTAGGGGTAGTGGGAGTAGTGGGGCTGGGGGTGGGGGGAAGTGGGCAGGGGCTAAGCAGGGCTAATTAGGGGATGGGGTGGGAAGGGTGGGCAAGGTTAATTAGGGCTAATTAGAGCTAATCAGGGATGGGGATGGGAAGGTGGTGGGGGCTAATTAGGGGTAAGTGGGTTTAAGGATGGGATATTGGGGGCGTGGTTATGGGTGGGTGCAGGACTAATTAGGGATAATTAGTATTGAGGGGTGGGATATTGGGTGTGGCTTGAGTGTGGGCGGGGCTAATTAGGGATAATTAGAGATGGGGGTGGGAAGGTGGGCAGGGGCTAATTAGGCTAATTAGGGATTGAGGATGGATATTGGGTGTGGCTTGATGTGGTAGGGGCTAATTTGGGGTAATTAGAGATGGTGTGGGAAGGTGGGCAAAGGTTAATTAGGGCTAATTAGGGGTAGTGGGTTGGGGATGGGAAGCTGGGCAGGGCTAATTAGGAGTAATTAGGGATGAGGTGGGATATTGGGGCGGGGTTAAGGGTGGGTGGGACTAATTAGGGGTAATTAGAGTTTGGGATGGGATACTAGGTGTGGTTATGGAGTGGGCAGGGGCTAATTAGGGATAATTAGGGTTGGGGTGGGATATTTGGTGTGGTTGGGGGTGGGCTGAGGCTAATTAGGGATAATTAGGGATGGGGGTTGCAAAAGATGGGTAAGGTTAATTAAAGGCTAATTAGGGCTAATTAGAAATGGGGATTGGAAGGTGGGCGAGCCTAATTAGGGTAATTAAGTTTGAGGATGGGATATTGGGGGTGGTTGAGGTGGGCGGGGCTAATTAGGGTAATTAGGGATGGGATATTGGGGGTGGTTGAGGTGGGCGGGGCTAATTAGGGTAATTAGGGATGGGATATTGGGGGTGGTTGAGGTGGGCGGGGCTAATTAGGGCCATGCCCAGCTGTGCCCAATCCCAAAAACCCAAATTCCCAAATCCCATAAACCGCACAAACCCCAACCCCACCCTTTACCCTGTAATGAACCCCAAATCCCAGAAACCCCAAATCCCAGAAACCCCAAATCCCAGAAACCCCAAATCCCACAGATCCCATCCCATCAATGCCATAAATCCCAAGCCCCGTCCCATTCTCAAACCCCAAAATCCCAATTCCCAAACCCCCAAATCCCACAAACCCCAAAGCCCCACCCTTTGCTCCAATCCCATAAAGCCCCAAATCCCAGATACCCCCAAACCCCACAGATCCCATCCATCAATGCCATAAATCCCAAACCCGTCCATTCCCAAACCCCAAAATCCCAATTCTCAAAGCCCCCAAACCCCAAATCCCATAAACCCCCAAACCCCACCCTTTACTCCAATCCCACAAACCCCCAAATCCCAGAAACCCCCAAACCCCACAGATCCTCCCATCCAATGCCATAAATCCCAAACCCGTCCCATTCCCAAACCCCAAAATCCCAATTCTCAAACCCCCAAACCCCCAAATCCCATAAGCTAAGCCCACCCTTTACTCCAATCCCACTAAACCCCCAAATCCCAGAAACCCCCAAACCCCACAGATCCCATCCATCAATGCCATAAATCCCAAACCCGTCCCATTCCCAAACCCCCAAAAATCTCAGTTCTCAAACCCCATAAACCCCAAAACCCCCAAACCTCATCCTTTATCCCAATCCCAAATCCCAAGCTCCGCAAACCCCAAACTCCAAATCCATTAATCCCAAAGCGGTTCCAAACCCCCAAATCCACCAATCCCAAATTCCAAATCCTATCAATCCCAAATCCCAAGCCCCCCAAATCCCAAATGCCCAACACAATCCCATGGATCACATCCCAAATCCCATCCGAATCCCAATCCTTAATCCTAAATCCCATAAACCCTATAAAGCCCCCTTTATCCCAATCCCAAATCCTAATCCCAAAACCATAAATCCCAAATTCCAAATCTCATAAATCCCAAATTCCAAATCCCACCCTAATCCCAATCCCAAATCCAAAATCCATAAACCCCAGAGCCCACCTTTAATCCCATCTCAAATCCCATAAATCCCAAATTCCAAATCCTATTAATCCCAGATGCAAATTCCCACGTGTCGGTCCCAAACCCCAAACCCCAAATGCCCAACTCCATCCCATGGATCCCATCCCAAATCCCAATCCCAAACCCCATAAACCCCAAATCCCATAAACCCCAAATCCCATAAATCCCAAACTCCAAATTCCAAATCCCAAATCCCAAAGCCCATAAACCCCTAGACCCCATAAAGCTAAACCCCCAAATCCCATCAGTCCCAGATCCCAAACCCCATAAACCCCAAGCCCCAAAAGACCCCAAACCCCCAAATTCCATAAATCCCAAACCCCATAGGCTAAGCTAAATCCATCAGTCCCAGATGCCAAACCCCATAAACCCCAAACCCCCAAATTTCATAAATCCCAAACCCCATAAACCCCCAAATCCCATAAATCCCAAACTCCAAATCCCAAACCCCAAACCCCATAAGCCCCAAACCCCCAAATCCCATCAATCCCAGATCCCAAACCCCGTGAAACCCCCAAATCCCATAAACCCCCAAATCCCATAAATCCCAAACTCCAAATCCTAATCCCAAAACCCATAAACCCCAAATCCCAAATCCCATCAGTCCCAGATTCAAAGCCCATAAACCCCCAAACCCCCAAATTCCATAAATCCCAAACCCCATAAACCCCAAATCCCATAAACCCCAAATCCCAAATTCCATAAATCCCAAACCTCATAAACCCCAAATCCCATCAATCCCAAACGCCAAATCCCAAATCCCAAACCCCATAAACACCAAACCCCATAAACCCCAAACCCCATAAACCTCAAACCCCAAATCCCATCAATCCCAAACTCCGAATTCCAAATCCCAAATCCCAAATCCCAACCCCCTCCTTTAAATCCCGAGCCTCCCCAAAATTCTCGACCCCAAAATTCCCTCTTCCTCCCCGGGACAGATTCCCTCCCCAAAATTCCCGACCCCCCAAAACCTCTGATATAAATCCCAACCCCCTCCCCAAATTCCCGACCCCCCCCAAAAATTCCTGACCCTTCCCTTGGCGACAAATCCCGACCCCCCAAATTCTCGACCCTTTCCAAAATTCCCGACCCTAAAATTCCCGACGCTCCCCCAAAATTCCCGACCCTCCCGGGATAAATCCCGACCCCAAAATTCCGACCCTCCCGGGATGAAATCCCGACCCCAAAAAATTCCCAACCCTTCCCCGGGATAAATCCAGACCCGTCCCCAAAATTTTCGACCCTTCCCAAAATTCCTGACCCTTCCCCGGGGACAAATCATGAACCCCAAATTTTCGACCCTTCCGGGATAAATCCCGACCCTTCCCAAAATTCCCGACCCCAAAATTCCCGACTCCAAAATTCCCGACCCTCTCAAAATTCCCGACCCTCCCCCGGGACAGTTCCCAACCCCCTCCCAAAATTCCCGTCCCTCCCCGGGATAAATCCCGACCCTTCCCCTCCCCGGGATAAATCCCGACCCTTCCCCGCCCCCGCCGCCCCTCGATGCCGCCGCCGCCGCCGCCGCCGCTCCCCGCAGCGCCCGCCCCGGCCCGATCCCGAGGGTGACTCCCGGGATGGATCCCCGGACGGATCCCGGGGTGACTCCCGGAAGGATCCCCGGAGGGATCCCGGGATGGATCCCGGGGGTCCCGGGGGGCGCTCCCGGGGGTCCCCGCGCCGCCCGCAGCGCTACCGGCGCCACCCCAAGCCCCCATGTACTCGTACCTGGCTCTGATCGCGCTCGTCATCCGCGCCGCGCCCGGCCGCCGCCTCAAGCTCGCGCAGGTACCGGAGCCCCGGGACCCCCGAACCGGGACCCCCGAAAGGGGGATTCACCCGGGACCCCCGAACCGGGACCCCCGAACCAAAACCCCGGGACACTCGAACCGGGATTCACCCCAGGACCCCCCGAACCGGGATTCACCCCAGGGATTCCCGATCCAGCCCGGGACCCCGAACCAGGACCCCCGAACCAAAACCCGGGACCTCCGAACCGGGACGTTCATCCACCCGGGACCCCTGAACCGGGATTCACCCCAGGATTCCCGATCCAGCCCAGGACCCCCGAACCGGGACCCCAAACCAGTATCACCGGGACCCCGGGACCCCCAAACCGGGATTTTCACCCACCCCGGGACCCCCGAACCGGGACCCTCCTCCATCACCGGGACTCCCGAACCGGGACCCCCAGAACCAGGATCACCGGGACCCCGAACGGGACCTTCATCCATCACCGGGACTCCCTAACCGGGATTCGCCCCGGGACCCCCGAACCAAAAGCCAGGGACCCCCGAACCGGGACCCCTCGGGATTCCCGATCCAGCCCCAGGACCCCCGAACCGGGATCCTCATCCCCGTGGGACCCCCGAACCGGGACCCTCGTCCATCTCCGGGACCCCCAGACCGGGATTCACCCAGGACCCCCGAACCGGGACCCCTCGGGATTCCCGATCCAGCCCCGGGACCCCTAAACCGGGGGTCACAGGGACCCCCGAACCGGGATCCTCATCCATCACCGGGACCCCCGAACCGGGATCCACCAGGACCCCCGAACCGGGGGATCATTCCAGGACCCTCCGAACCGGGATCTTTTATCCAGCCCCGGGACTCCCCGAACCGGGGTCACAGGGACCCCCGAACCGGGATCCTTATCCAGCCCCGGGACCCCTGAACCAAAACCCCGGGACCCCCGAACCAGGATCATTCCAGAACCCCCAAACCGGGATCATTTCAGGACCCCCAAACCGGGACCCTCATCCAGCCCCGGGACCCCCGAACCGGGATCATTCCAGGACCCCCGAACCGGGACCCCTCGGGATTCCCGATCCAGCCCCGGGACCCCCAGAACGGGATCTTTATCCAGCCCCGGGACCCCCGAACCGGGATCCTCCTCCCCCGGGACCCCCGAACCGGGACCCCCGAACCGGGACCCCTCGGGATTCCCGATCCAGCCCGGGACCCCCAAAGCCAAAACCCCAAAACTGGGACCCTCTGTGCGGGACCCTCCCTTACCGGGACCCCCAATTCCTTCCTAGGACCCCCAAAAATTTTCACCTCAGTTTTCCCCCGGGACCCCCATTCAGGACCGCCCCCAGCCTCAATTCCCGACATTTCCCCATCCCGGAATTCCCGAATTCCCAGGACTCAAAATTCCCCCGAAAAAAATCCCGAACTCCAAAAACCCCCCAAAAATCCCCGAACTCCAAAACCCCCCAAAAATCCCCAAACTCCAAAACCCCCAAAAATCCCCAAACTCCAAAACCCCGCTGCCCTCAAATGTCCCCCAAAAATCCCCCCAAAAAGAGTTTTAGAAATTTTAAAAATCCAAAAAACATTTAAAAATTCCACAAAGAAAACCCCAAGAAACTCCCCCTCAAAATTCAAATCTCATGCAAAACCCCAAAAAACCCCCAAAAATCCTCTGAAAAAGAATAAAAACAACACAAAAGGACTTCTAAAAGATTTTCCAAAATCCCTGGGATTGTAAAAAAGATTCCACAAAGATCCAAAAAAATGCCAGAGTTCTCCCAAAGAATCCCCGAAAAATCCCCCAAAACCCCTAAAAACTCCCGAAGCCAATAGACAACAAACCTTTAAAATTCCTAAAAAGCTCCAAGAAACGTTAAAAAAATCCCCCAAATCCCCAAAAGCCCAAAAAATCCCAAAAAACCCCAAAAATCCTAAAAAGTCGAGAGGTCCCCAAAGAATCCCCAATAAGAAGCCCCAAAAACCCCCAAAGAGATTCCCCAAAAGAATTTCCAAAAAATGCCCCCAAAAATCCCAAAAAGATCTGAAATCACAAAAAATCCCCAAAATATCCCCAAAGAATCCCCAAAATCCCAAAAAAATCCTCAAAAAGATCCCCAAAAGATCCTCAGAAAAATCCCCAAAAAGCCCCAAAAGATCCACAAAAATTCACAAAAAGATCCCCAAAAAGATCCCAAAAAGATCCCCAAAAGATCCCCAAAGATCCTAAAGATAAAAAATCCCCAAAAAATTCACAAAGCGTCCCCTAGAAATCCCAAAAATCCCCAAAAAGTCCCCAAAAGATCCCAAAAGATCCCCAAAGAATCCCCAAAAATCCCAAAAATCCCCAAAAATCCCCCTAAAATCCCAAAAAAATCCCCAAAAATCCCCCAAAAATCCCCCAAAAATTCCCCAAAAATCCCAAAAAATCCCCAAAAATCCCCAAAACCCCCAAAAGAATTCCCCAAAACCCCAAAAAATCCCCAAAAAATCCCCCAAAAAATAAAAAAATCCTAAAAAATCACAAAAAGTCCCCAGAAATCCCAAAAATCCCCCAAAATCCCTAAAAAATAAAAAAAATCACCAAAAAATCCCAAAAAATCCCCAAAAATCCCAAAAAATCTTTAAAATCCCCAAAAAACCCCCAAAAAATCCCCAAAAAATCCCCAAAAAATCCCAAACCTCTGCCCGACCCCAGGGCAGCCCCACCCCCCCCCGGCTCTGTCGCGCCCATGCAAATGTCGCGACAGGGGGGGACAATCGCGGCGCCGGGGGGTCTGGCACCTCCGTCGCCTCCTTTGTCGCCACTTTTGTCCCCTCGCTCGCCACCCCGGGGGCGTTTGTCGCCTCCCTCCCCACTTGGGAATCAGGGGGGAGAGTAAAAATTCCCCAAATTGGGAAAAAGTCAGAGAGGAAAAATTTAAAAAAAATTAGAGAAAAAGGGGAAAAAAATGAATAAAAAAATGAAAAAAGCTTTTAAATAACAGAGAGAAGAAATTCCCAAAATTAGGAAAAAAGGAAAAAAACAGGGGAAAAGGGAAAAAAACAATTTGAAAAAAAGAGAAAAAAAATTTGAAGTGGGGAAAGTTGGAAAAAAAAGAAAAGAAAAAAAAAGGGGAAAAAACAGAAAAAAAAGATTTAAAAATCCGAGAATTAAGGGGGAAAAAAGGGGAGAAATTGAAAAAAGGGGGGAAAAAATAAGAAAAAAAGCTCTAAAAATAGAGAAAAAAACAAAAATTTGGGAATAGTAGGGGGAAGGGAAAAAAAAGAGGGGAATAGAAAAGAAAGCTTAAAAAAAACGGAGAAAAAATCCCGAGGTGGAAAAAAATGGAGAAAAAAAAGGTGGAGAAAGGGAAAAAAAGGGGGAGAGAGAGAAAGAAAAAGAAAAAAAACTTTTAAAAAACGGAGAAAAAAATCCCAAATTTGGGAAAAGTCGGAGAGAAAATAAAAGGGGAAAAAGAAAAAAAAGAAAAGAAAAAAGCTTTAAAAAAAGGAGAAAAAAATCCCAAATTTGGGAAAAGTCCTTGGAGGAAAATAAAAGGGGGAAAAAGAAAAAAAAACAAAAAACTTTAAGCGGAGAAAAAAATCCCAAATTTGGGAAAAGTCGGGGGAGAAAATAAAAGGGGGGAAAAAAAATAAAAGAAAATAAAAAAAGCTTTAAAAAACGGTGAAAAAAATCCCAAATTTGGGGAAGAAGTCGGGGGGAAAATAAAAGAGGGGAAAAAAAGAATAAAAGAAAAGAAAAAAACTTTAAAAAACAGAGAAAAAAGTCCCAAATTTGGGAAAAGTCGGGGAGAAAATAAAAGGGGAAAAAAAAGAATAAAAAGAAAAGAAAAAACTTTAAAAAAAGAGAAAAAAAGTCCCAAATTTGGGAAAAGAGTCAGGAAAATAAAAGGGGAAAAAAAAAAAAGAAAAAAAGGTTTAAAAAAGCGAGGAGAAAAAAATCCCAAATTTAGGGAAAAGTCAGGGGAGAAAATAAAAGGGGGAAATGGAATAAAAAAGCGAAAAAAATACAGAAAAAAGACTTAAAAAAACAGAGAAAAAAATCCCGGAAATTGGGAAAAAAAGGGGAAAAAAAGGGGGAGGGGAAAGGGGAAAAAGGGGAGTGAAAAGATCAGAGAAAAAAATCCGAGAGATTGAAAAAAGGGGGGAGGGAAATGGGGGGAAAAAGAGGAGGAGAAAAAAAACTTAAAGAAAACATCCTAGAATTTGGGGGAAATAGGGTGGGGAAAAGGAGGAAAAAAAGCCAGGGCCAAAAAGAAAAAAGGTTAAAAAAACCAGGAAAAAAATCCCAAAATTGGCAAAAATCGAGGGGAAAAAAAGGGAAAAAAAGGGGAAAAAGCGAAAAAAAGGGAAAAAAGGGAAAAAAGGGGAAAAAGGGGAAAAAAAACCCAAAAGTCATGATGACCCCCAAGATTCAAAACCCCAAAAAGCCCAAAACTCCCAAACTAAAAAGTCCCAAACCCCAAAAATCCCCAAAAATCCCAAACTATGAGCATCAAAACCCCAAAATCTTAAAAGCCAGAAAATCCCAAACTGGGAAAGATCCAAAAAATCCCAAATTAAAACCCCAAAAAGTCCCAAAAGCCCAAATGTGCTCCAGAAAAACCCCACAAAACCCCCAAAATTCCAAATTATGAAACCCCAAACCCCTCAAAATCCCAAAAATCCCGAACTACAAAACCCCAAAATCCGAACTACAAAACCCCAAAATCTAAAAGATCCCAAAAAATCCCAACTCCAAAAATCCTAAAAATCCCAAACTCCAAAAAAATCCCAAAAACCCCAAAATCCCCAAACCACAAAACCCCAAAATCTAAAAATCCCAAAAATCCCAAACCCCAAAAATCCCAAAGGTCACAAAAAATTCCCAAAAAATCCTGAACTACAAAACCCCAAATCCCAAAATCCCAAATCCCAAACTCCAAAATCCTAAAAACCCAAAATCCCAAAAACCCCCAAAATCCCGAACTTCACAAAACCCCAAAATCTAAAAAATCCCAAAAATCCCAAACCCCAAAAATCCCAAAAAGCCACAGAGTCCCAAAAAATCTCGGACTACAAAACCCCAAAATCTAAAAATCCCAAAAATCCCAAAAATCCCCGGACTACAAAACCCCAAAATCTAAAAATCCCAAAAATCCCAAACCCCAAAAAATCTCAAAATCCCCAGATCCCAAAGATCCCAAAATATCCCAAAGCCTCAAAACCCCAAAAAAATCCCAAAAATCCCCAAAAAAATCCCCAAAAATCCCCAAAATCTAGAAAAGCCAGAAATAAAAAAAAAAACAACCCAAAAATCCCAAAATTCCAAGATTCCCAAATCCCAAAAAATTCTAAAACCCCAAACCCCCAAAATCCCAAAGCCACAAAAAAACCAAAAAAATCTGAGACTACAAAACCCCCAAAATCTAAAAAATCCCAAAAATCCCCAAACTCAAAATGCTAAAACCCCAAAATCCCAAAAAGCTAAAAATCGGAGACTGCAAACCCCAAAATCTAAAAAAATCCCAAAAATCCCAAACCCCCAAAATCCCAAAATCACCAAAAAAGTAAAAGTCCCAAAAATCACTGAAAATACAAAACCCCAAAATCCCAAAGCTCCAAAAATCCTAAAAACCCCAAAATCCCAAACCACAAAACCCCAAAATCCCAGATCCCAAAGATCCCCAGGCCACCAAGAGCCCCAAAAGATCCCAAAAAGTCATGAGACTGCAAGGCCAAATGTAGGAAAGTCCCAAAATCCCCAGGCTCCAAAGTCACTAAAAGGCAAAGAGTCCTCAGGCCCCAAAGAGTCTCAAAATCTCAGAATGTCCCAAAGCCATCCAAGTCCCCCACAAAGATCGAAAAAGGCCCAAAAATCCCAGAAGCCGAAAAAGTCCGAAGATCTCAGGCTAAAAGTCCCAAAAAGTCTAAAAGGCCAGAGATCCCCAAAGATCCCCAGGCTACTAAAATCCCAAAATCCCCAAAAATCCCAAATCCCAAATTTTTTGGGGGATCCCTGGATGGGAATTTTGGGATTTTTTGGATCCCTATTTGGGGTCGGGATTTGGGATTTTTGGGGTTTTGGGGGTTTTAGTTTTGGGATTTTCTAAGTTTATGGGATCCCAAAAATTTTTGGGGATTTCCCCAAATTATCCCAAAATCTCTCGGATTTTTATGGATTTGGGGTGAGGATTTTGGGGATTTTGCATGAGATTTCACGGGGATTTTGAGGGGGATTTTTAGGATTTTAGGGGGATTTTTGTATGGGGTTTTAAGATTTTTGGGGATTTTTTGGGATTTTTTAGGGATTTTTGAGGGGATTTTTGAGGATTTTTTGAGGGATTTTTGGATTTTAGGATTTTAGGATCCCCTAAAATTTTTGGGATTTGGGGTGAGAGTTTTGGGCTTTTCAGTGGAGATTTTTTAGGATTTTTTATTTAGAGTTTTTTGGGGGATTTTTTAGGGATTTTTAGGATTTTTGGGATTTTTGGGATTTTTGGGGTTTTGGGGATTTTAGGATTCGGGACCCCAAAAACCCCAAAATTTTTTGGGATTTCCTCAAATTACCCAAAATCTCTCTCGGTTTTAGGAGTTTGGGGACAGATTTTAGGGATTTTTGAGGATTTTCGAGATTTGGGGGGGATTTCTCACGGGGAGCTTTTTTAGGGGATTTTTGGGGGAATTTTTTGGATTTTAGAGTTTTAGGACCCCCAAAAACCCCCAAAAATATTTTGGGATCTCCCCAAATTATCCAAATCTCTGCGATTTTTATGGATTTGGGGTTGAGAATTTTAAGGATTTTCCAGGTTTTTGGCTGGCATTTTCAGGGTTTTTAGGATTTTAAGGGATTTTTGGGGATTTCTTGGGGGATTTTTTGGGGGTTTTGAGTTTTAGGACCCCCAAAAACCCCAAAATTTTTTGGGATTCGCATGAATCATCCAGCAGCTCGCGGGGACTGTTCCCGTTTTTGGAGGGGGTACCAGGGCTGGAAGGGATTCCGTCATACAACCTCTCCTCCAACCCCTACTTCGCCAAGGTCCGGGGAAATTTGGGGGTTTTGGGGGAAAATTCGAGGAGTTTTGGGGGAAAGTTTGGGGTTTTGGGGGTTTTGGGGTCAGAGTGGGGGATTTTGAGACCATATTTAGGAGTAGGGTCATATTTAGGAGATTTAGGGTCAAATTTGGGGATTTGGGGTCGCAATTATGTGGATTTTAGGGTCACATTTAGAGATATTTTGGGGTTTTTGGGTTTGGGAGATTTTAGGGTTTAGGGGTTTTTGGGGTTTTTGGTCAGGAGTGGGGGATTTTGGGGGCCATATTTAGAAATTTAGGGTCAAAATTTGGGGATTTAGGGTCAAAATTTGGGGATTAAGGGTCAAAATTTGGGGATTTAGGGGGTCACATTTAGAGATATTTTGGGGTTTTTGGGTTTGGGGATTTTTGGGGTGAAAAGTGGGATTTTTGGGCTTTTGGGATTCAGAATTTGGGGGATTTTTGGGGCCATATTTAGGGGATTTAGGGTCAAAATTTGGGGATTTGGGGTCAAAATTTGGGGATTTGGGGTCACATTTCAGGGAAATTTTGGGGGTTTTGGGGTTTTGGGGTTTGGGGTTTTAGGGGTTTTAGGGGGTTTTTGGGGTCAGAATTTGGGGGATTTTGGGGCCCGTATTTAGAGGGATTTAGGGTCAAAATTTGGGGATTTGGGGTCAAATTCCGGGGATTTGGGGGTCACATTTCAAGAAATTTTTGGGGGTTTTGGGGTTTGGTTTTTAGGGGGATTTTTGGGGTTTTTGGCGTTTGGGGTTTTTCGGGTTTGGAGCTCAAATTTTGGGGGTTTTTGGGGGTCCAGAATTTGGGGGATTTTGAGGGCCATATTTAGGGGGATTTAGGGTCAGAAATTTGGGGATTTGGGGTCATAATTTGAGGATTTGGGGGTCACATTTCAGAAATTTTGGGGTTTTGGGTTTTAGAGGGTTTGGAGTTTTGTTTTGGGTTTTAGTTTTGGGGTTTTGATTCGGATTTGGGATTTTTGGGGTTTTGGGGTCAGGATTTGGGATTTTGGGGGCCATATTTAGAGTTAGGGTCAAAATTTGGGGGATTAGGGTCCAAGGGTGATTTGGGGTCACATTTCAGAAAGGAATTTTGGGGGTTTAGGGTTTTGGGAGTTTAGGGTTTTGAGTTTTAAGGGTTTTAAGGGTCCAGGAGGAATTTGAGGATTTTGAAGGAGCCGTGTTAGGATTTAGGGTCAAAATTTGGGGGTTGTCAAAATTTCAGGGATTTGGGGTCACATTTCGAAAGGGAATTTTGAAGTTTGGGGTTTGGTTTTTGATTTTGGTTTTGGCGTTTAGGGTTTTCGGGTTTTGGAGCTCAAATTTTGAGTTTTGGGGTCAAATTTGGGGGATTTGAGGCCATATTTAGGGGGATTTAGAGAATTAAATTGGGGATTTTGGGGTCAAATTTGAGAGTTTGGGGTCACATTTCAGAATTTTGGGGTTTTGGGTTTTGGGGGTTTGGAGTTTTGGGGTTTTGGGGTTTTGGGTTTTAAGGTTTTTGGGGTAAAAATTTGGGATTTTTAGGGTTTTGGGGTCCAGGATTTTGGCGATTTTGGGGCCATATTTAGGGGATTTAGGGTCCAAAATTTGGGGATTAAGGGTCCAAAATTTTGGGATTTGGGGTCACATTTAGAGATATTTTTAGGTTTTGGGGTTTTGGGTTTGGGGTTTTAGGTTAAAGTTTTGTGGTGAAAATTTAGGATTTTAGGGGTTTTAGAGAGAATTTTGGGGATTTTGGGGTCATATTTAGATTTAGAGACCCAAGAATTTGGGATTTAAGGTCCTCAGGGAGTTTTGGGGTTTGGGGTTTGGGGTTTGAGTTTGGGGTTTCTGGGGTTTAAACACAGGAGTTTTGGGGGTCAAATTTTTGGGATTTTGGGTTCTGGGGTTTAGAGTTGAGACAAAATTGGGGATTTAGGGTCAAAATTTAAGGGATTTGGGGAAACATTTCAATTTTGGGGTTTGGGATTTTTGGGTTTAGAGTTTAGAAGGGTTTGGGGTTTTGGGGTCAGAATTTGGGGGATTTTGGGCCATATTCAGGGGATTTAGGGCAAAATTTGGGAATTTAGCGGTCAATTTCAAGGAGTTTGGGCATTTTTAGTTTTTAGGTTTTCTGGGGTTTAGGGTTTTGGGGTTTAGGGGTCAGAATTTTGGAGGATTTTGGCAATTTAGGGGATTTAGGGTCAAAATTTAGGGATTTTGGGGTTCATATTTAAGGGGATTTTGGGATCACATTTCAGGGAATTTTAGGGGTCCAAAATTTGGATTTGGGGCCATATTTAGGAGATTTAGGGTCAAAATTTGGGGATTTGGGGTCAAAATTTGGTATTTAGAGTCACATTTCATGGGAATTTTAGGTCTTGGGTTTTAGGGACTTTGGGTTTTGGGGTTTAGGTTTTGGGTTTTAGGGTTTAGAGATAATTGGGATTTTGGGGTTTTAGGTTTTACAATTTTGGGGATTTTGGGCCATACTTAGAGATTTAGGGGTCCAAAATTTAGGATTTAGGATGAAAATTTAGGGATTTTGGCTGTTTGGGGTTTGGATTTTGGGCTTTAGGGTCAGGATTTGGGGGATTTTGGGGCCATATTTAGGGATTTAGGATCAAAATTTTAAAAGAGTTGGGGCGCAATTTTTGGATTTTAGGGTCACATTTAGATATATTGGGATTTTGAATTTGAGTTTTGGAGGTGCGAAAATTGGGATTTTAGGGTTTAGGGATGAGAATTTGGGGATTTAGGGGCATATTAGGGGATTTAGGGTCAAAATTTAGGGATTTAGGGCATATTTCAGGGATTTTCGCGTTTTGAGCTCTGGGGTTTCAGGGTTGGGGTTTTGGGGTTTTATGTCAAATTTTAGAGGGATTTTGGGGTCATATTTATGGTATTAAGGTCAAAATTTAGAGGGATTTTAGGGTCACATTTAGAGATATTTTGGGGTTTGGGGTTTTGGGGTTTGGGGTTTTAGGGTTTTAGGGGTTTTGGGGTGAAAATTTGGGGACTTTTGCCTTTGGGGGTGTAGAACTGGGGATCTGGGGTCACATGTAGGATTTAGGGCCATGCACCTGGGGATTTGGGGTCAAAATTTAGATTTTGGGGTCACACTTTCAGGACCCTGGGGTTTTGGGTTTTTGTTTTTGGTTTTTGGGTGTTTGGGGTTTTTTGGGATCTTTGGGGGTTTTGCCTTGCCTTTGGAGTCTCTGGGGGTTTTGTGGGTCTTTGGGGATTTTGGTTAAATTTGGGGACTTTGGGGTCTGCAATTTGTGGATTTTTAGGGGTCACATTCAGAAGAGATATTTTGGGGGTTTTTGGTGGCTTTTGGGGGTTTGGGCTCTGTTGGGTTTTGTTTTGGGGTGAAAATTTGGGATTTTTGGGGGTCAGAATTTGGGGGATTTTTAAAGGGCCATATTTAGGGATCGAGGGTCAAAAATTTGGGGGATTTGGGGTCACAATTGTGTGATTTTAGGTCACATTTAGGAGATGTTTTGGGGGTTTTGGCTTTTCTGGGGGTTTGGGGGTTTTGGTGCTTTGGGGTTTTGGGGTTTGGGGGTTTTGGGGTGAAAATTTGGGATTTTGTCAAAATTTAAGTTTTGGGGGTCACATTTGGGGATTTAGGAGCCAAAATTTGGGGATTTGGGGATCGCGATTTCAGGGAATTTTTGTTTGGGGGTCAAAATTTGGGGACTTAGCCTGCCGGGATTTTGGGGGTTTTGGGGTTCGGGGTTTTGGGTTTTGAAGTTCTAGTGGTGCTTTTTGGGTTTTGTTTTTGGCGCTGGGGGTTTTTGGGTTTTGGGGTCAAAATTTGGGGGGATTTTGGGGCCAAATCTAGGGAGTTTAGGGCGAAATTTGGGGGTTTGGGGGTCAAAATTTGGGAATTTTGGGATCGCATTTCGGAAATTTTGGGGGTTTTGGGGGTTTGGGGGTTTAGGAGTTTTGGGAAGGATAAATTTAGTTTTGGGAGTCTGGGAGTTTTGGGGGTTTCTGCTCTGGGGTTTGGGGTTTTGCTTTGGGGCCAGAATTTGGGGAACTGGGGTCAAAAATTTGGGGGATTTTTCTGAATCGTGATTCCAGGGATTTAGGGTCAAAATTTAGGGTTTGGGGTCAAAATTTGGGAGCTTTGGGGGTCACATTTCAGGGCATTTGGAGGTTTTGGGGGTTCGAGTTTTGTTTTGCTGGTGGGGGTTTGGGGCTTTGGGATGTTAGGGTTTTTGGGTTTTGGGGTTTTGGGGTCAAAATTGGGATTTGGGGGTCGCAAGCCAGGGAATTTTGGGATTTTAGGGTGGGGTTTTTGTTTTTGTTTTGGGATAAATTTGGGGTTTTCTGGGGTTTGGGGTTTTGGGGGTCCAAAATTTGCTGATTTTTACGTCCCATTTTCAGTGGAATTTGGGGTTTTTGGCCTTGGGGCTTTTGGGATAAATTTGGAAGCTTTTGGGGTCTCGGGCCTTTTGGGGGTTTTTGGAGTTTTGGGGGTTTTGGAGTTTCGAGCGCTTTGGGGATTTTTAAGCCAAAATTTTGGGTTTTGGGATTTTGGAGGTTTTTGGGTTTTGTTTTTGGAGTTTTTCAGAGTTTTGGGGGTCAAAATAGATTTTGGGGTCCAAAATTTGGGGGTTTTAGGGTTTGGGGTTTTGGAGTTTTGGAGTTTTTGGGATAAATTTCGGTTTTGGGGGTTCGAGGCTTTTGAGGATTTTGGGGTTTGGGGTTTTGGGGGTTTTGTTTTGGGGTTTTGGGGGTTTTGGAGTTTGAGGGTTTGGGGGTCAAAATTTTGGGGTTTTTGGGTTTTAGGGGTTTTGGGGTCAAAATGTGGACTTTGGGGTTTTGGGGTTTTGGGGTTTTGGGTTTTCGGTCAAAATTTGGGGTTTGGGGTCTTTGGGGGTTTTGACTGCTTTTGGTTTTGTTTTGGGGGTTTTAAGTTTTTGGGGTCAAAATTTTGGGTTTTGGGTTTTGGTTTGGGGTCAAAATTTGGACTTTTGGGTTTTGGGGATTTTTGGGGTTTTGAGGTTTGGGGGTCAAAATTTGGGGGTTTTGGGTGTTTGGGGGTTTTGGGGTTTGGGGTTTTTGGGGATTTGGGGTCAAATTTGGAGTTTTTTTGGGTTTTGGGGGTTTTGGGGTCCAAAATTTGGGGTTTTTGGGATTTTTGGGGTTTGGATGTTTTGGGAATTTTTGGGGGTTTTGCAGCTTTGGTTTTGGGGGTTTTTCAGTTTTGGGTTTTATTGGTTTTGGGGGTTTGGGGGTCACATTTAGGAGATTTTGGAGTAAAATTTGGGGGATTTTGGGGTCCCAGTTTGGGGGATTTGGAATCAATTTTTGGGGGATTTTTGGGGGTCCCATTTGGGGGTCATAATTTGGTTTTGGGGGTTTTGAGGTTTTGAACTTTTGGGGTCAAAATTTGGGGATTTTTGGGAGATTGGGGATTTTGGGGTCCCATTCTTGTGGAGTTTGGGGTCTCACCCTGAAATTTTGGATTTAACCAAGGGAATTTTTAGGGTTTGGGTTGAGATCCTAGTGATAGGGTTTTGGGAATTTTTGGTCCTGAGTGGAATCCGAATTCTTAGAGGTGGGAATCCTGGGATTTTGGGGGATTTGGAGTTTGAAACCTGGAATTTTAGAGGTCTCGTGGGATTTTTGGGGGTTTGAGCTGAAAATCCAAAATTTTTAGAGGTCCACCTACAAATTTTAAAGGGATTTTTGGTGGAATCCAGAATTTTTAAGGAATTGCAATAAGGTGGATCCAGAATTTTTTGGGTCTTGGGTGGACGCAAAATGGGATCCATTATGGGATATTTTGGTGTTTTGAGTGAAATCCAGGAGTTTTTGGGTCCCACCTGGAATTTTTGGGATTTTAGGCTGGGAATCCCCGAATTTTTGGGTGCAGTCCAGAATTTTTTGGAGCATTTTGGATCCAACCTGGAATTTTTTGGGTCTTGGATTTGGGATCGAATTTTTAGTCCCATCAGGAATTTTTAGGGTTTAATGGCTGAAAATCCTGCGAAATTTTAGAGGGGTCCCTCATGGGGTTTTTGGGTTTTTGGCTGAAAATCCAAAAATTTTACTGAAGTCTCTGCAGAATTTTTGGTGGAACCCAGAATTTCTTGGGTTTTTGAGTGGAATCCTGGAATTTACTGGGTGCAATCCCAGAATTTTTTAGAGTGGAATCGGGATGCTGCAGTTCCACCAGAATTTTTGGGTCGTGGGTGAAAACTGCAAATTTTGGGGGTCCCATTTGGAAATTTTGGTTTGGCTGAAATCCTGGAATTTTTAGGGGTCCCTCATGTGTTTTTCTGGACTAGCTGAAATCAGGAGATTTTTAGGGAGTCTCTGCAGAAATTTTTAGGATTTTAAGGTGGAATCCACGAGAATTTCTTAGTTTTAAGGTGAAATCCTGGAATGCGGTGGAATCCGGAGTTTTTTGAGTTCCCCACCAGAATTTTTGGGTCTTGAGTGGAAACCAAATTTTTGGGGTCCCATCAGAAAAATTTTTGGATTTTGGCTGAAATCCCGGGAATAAAAGGGTCTCACAAGGGAATTTTGGTGGAATCCCAAGAATTTCTCGGGTTTTGAGTGGAATCCTGGAATTTTTGGCTGAGAAATCCCAGAATTTTTTCGATGGAATCGGGATTTTTGAGGGGTTCCCACCCAGAATTTTTTGGGTCTTGGTGGAAACCAAAATTTTTGGGATCCATTATGGGAGTTTTAGGGGTTTGTTGGAATCTTTCAATTTTGGGGTCCCACTTGGAATTTTTGGGATTTTGGCGGAATCGAATTTTTAGAGTGCAATCCCAGAATTTTTGGGGATTTTTGGATCCAACCTAAAATTTTGGTCTTGGGTGAGATCCGAATTTTCAGGGTCCCATCAGAAATTTTAGGGATTTTAACAGAAATCCTGGAATTTGGGGTCCCTCAATTGGAAATTTCTGGGTTTTGGCTGAAATCCAAGAATTTTTAGAATCTCACAGGGAATTTTGGGGTGGAACCCAGAATTTCTTGGGTTTTGAGTGGAATCCTGCAATTTTGGTGGCAAATCGGGATTTTTTGATGAAATTCAGATTTTGTGTGAAAATTCAGATTTTTCCAGGATTCTCTCCCTAACCCCTAATTTTCGGGGTCCCCCAATTTCTGACCCCCAATTTATCCCCACAGGTGCTGAAGGACCCTCGAAGCCGCAGTCAAGGGCAATTTCTGGACCATGGACGTGTCGCGGATCCCCAGCGGCACTGCAGCACAGGAACACAGTGGCCGGGGGAGTCCGCCCAGTGCCGGTTCAGCTCCGGTTCCGCCCGTGCCGCCCCGAGTACAGCCCACCCCGTTAGTCACGGACCTCGCCCGTTAGTGCTTTGAGAGCCGCTACCCCACCCCCGCAGCCCCAAATTCCAACTTCTCCATCGCCTCCTTGCTCGCCCCGCCGCCCCTCCCCCAAATTTGAGGCTCCCCTCTCCCAGCTCGAAGCCCCAGCACTATAGCGCCCCCCAGGCGCCCAAAGGTGGAGTTGGGGTTGGGGTGGGGGGACTCAGCGCCCAACGCAGGGAGCCCAAAATTGAGGGGGCGGATTTGAGGCAGCCCAACAAGGCGTGTTCGACGTTTGGCTGAGTCACCCGGGGATATCGCCATAAGGGGCTAATGACATCATCAGGGCGCCCAATTTGGGTTTTGGGAGGGTCCCCAAAATCAACACCATGGCAGGTGTCAACCCGAAAATCGCATTTTACTAAATTCGAAAAATTGAGTCTAAAACCTTCAAATTTGGGGCAATGTGTATGGAAATTTGGGGTGATAGCGTCATGCGATTGCCCCAAAATTTGGAAGTCCCTGAAATCAACACCCAAATTTTGGGTGTCACACAAAAATCACATTTTAAAACTAAATTCCATAAAAATTGAGTCTAAAAACCTTCAAATTTAGGTGTACATGGAAATTTGGGGTGATGACGTCATCGGCGGTACCCAAAAAATTTTGAAGTCCCCGAAATAACACCAAAATTTGGGATGTCACCAAAATCCATTTTTTTACATAATCCCCAAAATTTGAGTCTAAAACCCCCAAATTTGGGGTGTAAAGGAAATTTGGTGATGACGTCTGTCGGGATGACGTCATGTGAGTCCTACCCCAAATCGCGTGTCCCCACATAATAAAAGGTTCAGTTACTCCCAGTTTGGCTAGTTGGTCCCAGTTAATCCCAGTCCATCCCAGTCCCTCAGTTAATCCCCAGTCCATCCCAGTCCTTCCCAGTTAATCCCAGTCCATCCCAGTTCATCCCAGTCCCTCAGTCCATCCCAGTCCCTCCCAGTTAATCCCAGTCCATCCCAGTCCCTCCCAGTCCCTCCCAGTCCCTCCCCAGTTCATCCCAGTCCACCCAGTTGATCCCAGTCCATCCCAGTCCCTCCCAGTCCTCCCAGTCCCATCCCAGTCCATCCCAGTCCATCCCAGTTAATCCCAGTCCCCTCCCAGTCCATCCCAGTTAATCCCAGTCCCTCCCAGTCCATCCCAGTCCATCCCAGTCCATCAGTCCCTCCCAGTCCATCCCATTCATCCCACTCTCCCAGTCAATCCCAGTCATCCCAGTCCATCCCAGTCCCTCCATTTGGAATTTGAGTCCTGAGGGCACTGGGAGCAAACTAGGACTGACAAGGCGAACTAGTCACTGAGGCTACTAGGACATACTGGGAGTGAACTGGGATGCACTGAAAGTTACTGGGAGTTGCACTGAGATAAGGATACTGAGAATACTGGGAAGCAAACATGATTTAGTGAAGTCACTGGGAGCTACTGGGATTTACTAGGATTACAGGGGAGTGAACTGGGAGTCACTGTTACTAAGAAGTTGCTGGGATGAGGTCAAAGGGTTACTGGGAGCACTGAAATACTGAGATGGGATACTAAGGAGCAAACTGGATTTAGGAGGAACTGGAGCACTGGGGATTACTGGGATTTACTGGGAAGTAACTAGGATGTACTGAGATGTACTGGGAAGTTACTGAGTGCTTGGTGGGATTTCACAGAAGTCACTGGGAGCTACTGGGAAGTGAACTGGGAGCTACTGAGGAACACTGGGATGGGGATACTGGGAGCACTGAGGCAAACTGGGATTTACTGGGAATGAGCTGGGAGTTACTGGGATCTACTGGGAGCGAAACTGGGATTTACTGGGAGTTACTGGGAGGTCACTGGGAGTTTACTGGGATGAGTACTGAGTTACTGGGAGCAAACTGGGAGTGAACTGCTGTACTGGGGATGAACTGGGAGTCACTGGGAGTGACCTGGGAGTCAACTGGGAGCTTACTGGGAGTGAGCTGGGATTTAACTGAGGAGTGAGCTGGGATGAACTGAGAGTCACTGGGAGCACTGGGATTTACCAGGCGTGGGAGCGAAACTGTGGTATTTACTGGGATTTCACTGGGAATGTACTGGGAATGAACTGGAGTTACTGGGAGGGACTGGGAGTTATTAGTGAACTGGGAGTTCCTGGAGTGAACACAGGAGTTACTGGGAGTTACTGGATGGGATACGGGAGCACTGGGATTTACTGGGAGTGAACTGGAGTTACTGGATTCACTGGGATTTCACTGGGAATGAACTGGGAGTGAACTGGGAGCAAACTGGGGATTTATTTGGATTTCACTGGGCATAAAGCTGATATATACGGAGTGAACTGGGAAGTTACTGGGAGTTACTGGATTGATATCGAGTGGCTGGTAGTTACTGATTCACTGGGATTTACTGGGAGGTGAACTGGGAGTTACTGCGAGTTCACTGGGGATTCACTGAATGAACTGGGAATGAACTGGGAACAAACTACTTAGGATTTATTTGGATCTACTGGGCATAAACTGGGATATACTGGGAGTGAACTGGGAGTTACTGGGAGTTACTGGGATTAATAGGGACTCTTACTGGGAAATGAACTGGGACTTACTGGGAATGAACTGATTTACTGGGATATACTGGGATTTACTGGGATATGCTGGGATTTGCACAAAGGGAATGAACTGGGAGTTACTGGGAATGAACTGAGATTGACTGGGGAGTTTACTGGAGTGAGCGAGAGTTACTGGGAGCAGGACTGCAGGATTAACTGGGAGCTAATTAGGAGTCACTGATTTACAGATACACTGGGAATGAACTGGGATTTACTGGGAGTGAGAAATGAACTGGGATTTACTGGGACTTACTGAATGAACTGGGAGTTTACTGGGAGTGAACTGGGAATGAACTGGGAATGCACTGGGAATGAATTAGATTTCATGGGAGGAACTGGGAGTTACTGAGTTACTGGGAATGAACTGGGAATGAACTGGGATTGAACTGATTTATGGGAGTGAACTGGGAGTTACTGGGAGTTACTGGGAATGAACTGGGAGTTACTGGGAGTTACTGGGCTAACTGATTTACTGGGAAATGAACTGGGAGTTACTGGGAATGAACTGGGAATTACTGGGAGGAAACTGAGTAACTGGGAATGAACTGATTTACTGGGAGGAATGAACTGGGATTCACTGGGAATGAACTGGGAGTTACTGGGAGTTACTGGGAATGAACTGGGATTTACTGGGAGTTACTGGGAATGAACTGATTTAGTGGGAGTTACTGGGAGTAAACGAGCATTAGGAACGGACTGGGATTAACTGGGAACGAACTGGGAGTCACTGGGATTTACTGGAATTTACTGGGAATGAACTGGGATTTACTGGGAGGAAATGAACTGGGATTTACTGGGATTAACTGGGGAACCAACTGGGAGTCACTGACTTACTGGGATTTACTGGGAGTGAACTGGGAGTTACTGGGAGTTACTGGAATTAACTGGGAATTACTGGGAATGAACTAGGAAATGAACTGGGATTTACTGGGAATGAACTGGGAGTCACCAGAGCTACTCGGGACTTACTGGGAATGAACTGGGATTTACTGGGAGTGAACTGGGAGTTACTGGGAGTTACTGGGATTGAATTGGGAATTATGTGGAGCTACTGGGATTCACTGGGACTTACTGGGAATGGACTAGAAATGAACTGGGACTTACTGGGAGTGAACTGGGATTTACTGGGAGTTACTGGGATTAACTGGGAGTTAGTGGGAGTGAACTGGGATTTACTGGGAATGAACTGGGATTTATGGGAGTGAAATGAACAAGGATTTACTGGGATTTACTGGGACTTACTGGGAATGAACTGGGATTTTCTGGGACTTAGTGGGAGCTGAACTGGGAGTTACTGGGAATGAACTGGGAGTTACTGAATTTACTGGGACTTACTGGGAATGAACTGCGATTTACTGGGAATGAACTGGCATTTACTGGGAGTGAACTCTGGGAGTAACTGGGAATGAACTGGGAGTCACTGGGAGTGGGAAATGAACTGGGATTCACTGGAATTTACTGGGAATGAACTGGGATTTACTGGGAGTGGAATGAACTGGGATTTACTGGGATTTACTGGGATTTACTGGGAGTTACTGGGAGTTACCGGGAGTTACTGGGAAATGAGCTTGGCATTTACTGGGAAATGAACTGGGATTCACCGAAATGGAACTGGGATGCACTGGGATTCACTGGGATTTACTGGGATTTACTGGAGTTACTGGGATTCACTGGGATTCACTGGGAGTTACTGGGAGTTAGCTGGGAGTCACCGGCAGGCCACCAGGGGCGCCACCTGTTCCCATGATGCCCCTGCGGCGCTGAGTGGCGATGCGGAAGCGCCTTTTTCCCGCCTCGCTCAGGTGGGCGTAGCTTCCCCGCTGACCAATAGGGAGCGGCCGCCGCCGCTTTGCCGCTGATTGGTGGAGCTGCTGTTCCCGCCGTCCCTCAGCCAATCAGAGCGCGAGGGGGCGCGGCCTCGGCCAGCGGCGGAATGGCGGCCGAGCTGAGCGCTGAGGCGGCGCGGAGATCCGCCGTGAGTCGGGGTTGTCATGGCGGTCGCGCGGATTAAATGGCGATTAACGGGGTGGAAGGAGGGGCGGGCGCCCTCAGGGTTCGGGGAGTCCTGCCGAGCTGGTCCCCTCAGGATTTCACCTGCCTCAGGGCGCCGTAAGCTCCAGTTCCTCTCACGGAACTTTTCAAACCCTCAGTCCCCTCCACCCCCTCACGGAGCTTTTCAAACCCTCAGTCCCTCCAATTCGCTAAGGGGCTTTTATATCCTCAATCCCTCACACAGGCTCGAATTCCCTCACAGAACTTTTCAAACCCTCAGTCCCCCTCCAATTCCGCTAAGGAGCTTTTATATCCTCAAACCCTCATTAGGCCTGAATTCGCTCACGGAACTTTTCAAACCCCTCAGTCCCCTCCAACTCCGCTAAGGAGCTTTTTATATCCTCAGTCCCCTCACAAGAGCTTGAATTCCCCTCACGGAGCTTTTATATCCTCAAACTCCTCACACAGGCTCGAATTCCCCTCACGGAGCTTTTCAAACCCTCAGTCCCTCCAATTCCACTAAGGGGCTTTTATATCCTCAAACCCCTCACAGGGGCTCGAATTCGCTCACGGAGCTTTTCAAACCTTCAGTCCCCTAAAAAAAGGCTCCAATTCCCCTCACAGGTGTTTAAATTTGCATTTTGGGACTTTTATACCTTCAAACTCCTCGCAAGGGCTCGAATTCCCTCACGGGATTTTTCAAACTCTCAGACCCCCTCACAGGGTTCCCTACCCCCTCACGGGTGTTTAAATCTCAATTTTGGGATTTTTATAACTTCAGTCCTCACAAAGGCTCCAATTCTCACGGGTGTTTAAATCTTCATTTTGGGATTTTTATACCTTCAAACCCCTCACAAGGGCTCCAATTCCCCTCACACGGAGCTTTTCAGCCCCTCAGTCCCTCACAAAGGCTCCAATTCCCCTCACGAGTGATTAAATCTCAATTTTGGGATTTTTATAACTTCAGACCCCTCACAAAGGCTCCACCCCTCACGGGTAAGTTTAAATCTCAATTTTGGGATTTTTATATCCTCAAACCCCTAAAAATCTCCAATTCCCCTCACGGAGCTTTTCAAACCTTCAAAACCCCCCCCTCACAGGGGGCTCCACCTTCAGGAGTGTTTAAATTTGCATTTTCACCTTTTCAACTTTCAATTTTTTCAATTTTTCAATTTCTAAACCCTTCAAACCTCTCACAGAGGCTACAATTCCCCTCACGGGTGTTTAAATCTTAATTTTGGCATTTTTTCAAACCTTCAAACCTCTAAAAAAGGCTCCACCCTCAGGAGGTTTAAATTTTCAATTTTCAATTTTTAATTTTTTCAATTTTAAACCTCAAACCCCTTCACAGAGGCTCCAATTCCCGCAGGAGTGTTTAAATTTTCACTTTTCAATTTTAATTTTTTTCAATTTTTAAACCTCAAACCTCACAGAGGCTCCAATTCCGCAGGAGTGTTTAAATTTTTCAATTTTCAGTTTTCAATTTTTCAATTTTTAAACCCTCAAACCCCTCATAAGTGTTTAAATTCTCCAACCTAAAATCCTCCCAAAATTCTCTTTTTTCCCTCAGAATGACCCAAATTTCTCCTTTTTTTCCACCCAGAATGACCCAAAACCCCCAAAATATTTTTTTCTCCAAATTTACCCAAAATTTCATTTTTTCCCAGAAAAGTTCAAAAATTTTTTTCCCTCAGAGGAGCCCAAAAATCCCTCCCCAAATTCTCCTTTTTTCCCCAAATGACACAAAAATCCCCCTCAAAAATATTTTTTTCTCTCCAACATACCCAAAATTCTCATTTTTCCCCCAGAATGACCCAAAATCCCCCCTCAAAATTCTCCTTTTTTTCCCCAAAAATCCCCCAAAAATTTCTCATTTTTCCCCTAAAATGACCCAAAATCCCCTCAAAATTCTCTCCTTTTTTTTCCCCAAAAATTCCCCAAATTCTCCTTTTTTTCCCAAAAATGACCCAAAATCCCCCAAAATTTTCATTTTTTTCCTCACAATGACCCAAAATCCCCCAAATTCTCCTTTTATTTTCTCCAGATTGGCCCAAAACTCAAAATTCTCCTTTTTTCCCCTAAAATGTCCCAAAATTCTCCCAAAATTCTCATTTTTTCCCCCAGAATGATACTAAAATTCTCCTTTTTTTCCCCAAAAATGACCCAAAATTCCCCACAAAATTCTCATTATTTTTCTCCCAAAATGACCCAAAAATCCTCCCTCAAAATTCTATTTTTTTCCCTCTGAATGACCCAAAAATTTCATAATTCTCTATTTTTCTTCCCCCAAATGACCTAAAAATCCCCCTCAAAAATTCTCCTCTTTTTTTTTACCAAAAAAATCTCCCCAAATTCTCTCTTTTTTCCTAAATGTCCCCTAAAATCTCCCCCAAAATTCTCATTTTTTTTCTCCCCCAGAAAGGCCCCAAAAATTCTTCTTTTTTTCCCTCAGAATGACCCAAAATTCACCCGTAAATTCTCTATTTTTCTCCCCTAAAAATCCCCAAAATTCTTTCTTGCTCTCCCCTCAAATGACCCAAAATCCCCCTCAAAAATTCTCCTTTTTTCTCCCCAAAAATCCCCCAAAATTCTCCTCTTTTTCCCCAAAAATGACCCAAAATCCCCCCAAAATTTTCATTTTTTTTCCCCTCACAATGACCCAAAATCCCTCCCAAATTTCTTTATTTTCTCCAGATTACCCAAAAATCCCCCTCAAAATTCTCCTTTTTTTGCCTAAAATGTCCCAAAAATTCTTCTCTTTTTTTCTAAAAATTCTCCCAAAATTCTTGTTTTTTTTCCCCTCAGAACGACCCAAAAATCCTCCAAAATTCTCATTTTTCTCCTCCCCATAAAGGCCCCAAATTCTCCTTTTTTCTCCCCAGAAAATGACCCAAAAATCTCCCACAAAATTCTCATTATTTTCTCCTAAATGACCCAAAAATCCTCCCCTCAAAATTCTCCTTTTTCCCCCAAAAATCCCCCTAAATTCTCCTCTTTTTTCCCCAAAATGACCCAAAAATTCTCCCCAAATTCTTTTTATTTTCCTCTCAGATTGGCCCAAAATTCTCAAAAATTATTGCTCTCCAGAATGACCCAAAATCTCCCCCAAAAAATCTTATTTATTTCCCTCCAGAGGGCCCTAAAATTCTCTCTCGCTCAAAAATCCTCCCCACTGTCATTTTTCTCCTCTAGAAATACTCCTAAAATTCTCTCTTTTCCAAAATGATCCCACAATCCTCCTACTCATTTTTCCTCAGAATGACCTAAAAATCCTCTAAAATTCTTATTTTTTCTCCCCAGAAAGGCCCCAAAATTCTTTTTTTCTCCCACTAAATGTCCCTAAAAATTCTCCTAAAATTTCTTTATTTTTTCCCTCATAATGACCCAAAATTCAATCCCTTAAATTTCATTTTTCTCTCCCCTAAAACCCCTAAAATTATTTCGCTCAAATGACCCAAAACTCCCTAAAATTTCTACATTTTTCTCCCCAAAAATCCCCTAAATTCTTTTTCTCCCTCCTAAATGACCTGCGTAACTCCTACCTCTATTTTTCTTCCTAAATGACCCAAAATCCCCCTACTCTCCCTCTTTGCATTTTCCCCAGATTGGCCCTAAAAATCCCCCTCAAAATTCCCTAAATGTCCCAAAATTCTCCTTAAAATTTCCTATTTTTTTTCCCCCAAAAAACTCTTAAAAATTATCTTTTTTTCCTCCCGAATGACCCAAAATCCCCCAAAATTCTTTTATTTTTTCCCCCAAAAATGCTCCTTAAAATTTTCATTTTTTTCTCCCAAAAATCCCTTCCAATTTTTCCTTTTTTCTCCACAAATGACCCAAAAATCTCTACTTTCTTTTACCTCAGAACGACCTAAAAACCTCCCTAAAATGCATCGTAATTTCCCTAGAGACAGAATTCTTCAGTGATGCCTCTAGAAATGTCCCAAAATCCTCCCTAAAATTCTTTCTTTTCTCCCCTAAAAATCAAAATTCTCCTTTTTTCCTCCAAATGATCTCAAAATCCCTCTCACTGCCCCAAAATTCTCTCCAGAGAACTTTAAAAGATGCCTCCAAAATCTTTCTCCAAAAATTCTCGTGGGCCTGCCCAGGTAACTCCTCAGCCCTCAGTATAAAAACTGCAAAATTCTCGTGACTCCCTCACAAAAGCCACAAAATTCTTTCGAAAATGCCCAAAAATTTTAAAATTCCTCAAAAAATGCCCAAAAATTCTCACAAAAATGCCCAAAAATTCTTAAAATTCTCAAAATGTCTCCAAAATTCTCAAAAATTCTTTCAGCAATTCACAAGAAAGCAAAAATGTGCCTAAAACTAAAATCTCCTATCCCTCTCCACTAGGCCTTTCCTAAAAATCCAATCTAAAAATCATGCACCACCAAAAATCTAAAATTTCTCCAAAAATCTGCACTCAAAAATGACAAAATTCCCTAATCCATAAACTCCTCCAAAATTCACTCCCAAAATCAAAATTCACAAAGAGTCTGGAAAATTCTCACAAAATTCCTCAAAAAATTAGTGCAATTTCCAGACCTCAAAATCCCTGAAAATTCCTTTTTAAAAATCCCAAAAATTTCCCCCAATTTCTACTCTTTTCCAAAGAAATCCAAACTCCTCCCAAATTTTAACCATGGAAAAACTAACTAAATTTTGGGGACTCTTTAGGAAATTTTTAAATTTTGTGAAATTCTCTTGAAATTTTGTGCTAAATTTTTGCCTCTCTTGACTTTTATAGTACTTTTACCCTCTTTTATGAGAATTGCCAGTAAATTCCTCCAAAAATTCCCAAATTTTTTTAAATTTCTCATTCCTAAAATTACAGAGTCCAAGAAAAATCCTCGAAATTTTTTGAAAATTTTCACTTTTACAGAAATTTCCCTCAATTCTGCAGAAATTTCTGAACGTTCCTTGGAGGGACTTGGATTTTGTTAGGAATTCCTGAAATTCCAGATTTTAATTTTAAAATTTCACTCCCAAAATTACTAAAATCAAGCTACAGTGCACGCAAATTTTGTGTGGAAATTCCCCAAATTTTTATGGGAATTTCTTCCACCTTTCTTTGCAGGACTTTGAAATTCTATCAAAATTTTTTAAATTTTTGTGAGAATTCCAATTTCTAATGCGAGTTCTCCCATTCCCAAAATTTACAAAAGTGTCCAAAAATTCCCATTCTTTGAGGAAATTTCACTTTTATTGAAATTTCTCTCATAATTTTTGTATGGAATTTCTTTGGACTTTTATGAGAATTATGGGATTTTTTTATAAACTCAAATCTCCAAATACCTAGTTTTTGGGAATTTCTCATTGCCAGAATTACAGAAATAAAAAAAAAATTCCCTTAATTTTTTGTGGAAATTCTCAAAAATTCCTTTATGGAAATTTCTTCCACCTTTTGCAGGAATTTCTTTGAAATTTTCTTAGATTTTTGTGGGAATTTTTTATAAATCTCCAAAATTCCAATTTAATTTTTTGGGAATTTCTCATCTCTGAACCATAAAATCCAACAGCACTCCCATTTTTGCTGGAAATTCTCCAAATTTTATGGAAATTTCTTCACTTTTGCAGAAACTTCTGAAATTTTTTGGGATTTTTTGAATTTTTTATAAATCTCCAAAATTTCCAAATTTTAATTTTTTGGAAATTCTCTATTGCCAGAATTACAAAAATCCCCAAAAATCTCCAAACTTTTGTGGAAATTCTCTAAATTTTTATGGAAATTTCTTCCATTTCTGAACCTTTAAGGAAAATTTTATTTTATTTTTTGGGGATTCCCAAAAATTCCAATTCTTAATTTTTTGGGAATTTCATTGGCAGAATTACAGAACCAAGAAAAATTCCCACTTTTTTTTTTAAATTCTCTAAATTTCTGTAGAAATATCTTCACTTTTTGCAAGAATTTCTGAAATTTCCTTTGTCACCTATTTTTGTGGAATTCCTAAAATTCCAATTTTGTTTTTTAAATTTCATTCTCAGCACCACGTAAACCAAAAAAATTTCTCAAATTTTTGTTGGAAATTCTCCACCCTTTTCATGGAAATTCTCAACAATTTTGCAGAGGAATTTCTGAAATTTTATGAATTTTTTTAAAATTTTTAGCAATCTCAAAACTTCTAAATTTGAATTTTTTCACCATTCTCTCATTCTAATTGCAAAAATCCAAGAAAAATTCCCAAATTTTTGTCGAAACTCTCTAAATTTTTCTGAAATTTCTTCAATTTTTGCAGAAATTTCTTGAAATCTACATGAGAAATTGGGATTTTTTCGAATTTTTGGGATTTTTTTGGGAATTCCGCGCACCCAAATTTAATTTTTTTCGAATTTCATTTTCTCAGAATTACAAAATCCAAGAAAAATTCCCAATTTTTTCTCGAAAATTTCTCCAAATTTTTATTGAAATTTCTTCACTTTTTGGCATGAAACTTCACCACCTTTTGGGGATTTTTTGGGGAATTTTTTGGGAATTCCCAAATCTCCAAATTGAATTTTTGGGAATCTCGCTCCCAGAATCGCAGCAGAAAACCAAACGAAAAACTCCCATGTAATTTTATGTGGAAATTCTCAAAAACCTTTAATGGAAATTTCTTCAGTTTTTGCAGAAACTCTGAATTTCCTTATGAGAAATTTTTGGGAATTGGCACTTTCTCTTGGGATTTTTGAGAATTTTTTATAAATCTCAAATCCCCAAATTCTAATTTTGGGAATTTCCTCATTTTCAGAATTACAAAAATCCAAGCAAAATTCCCACTCTCGAAATCCTCCACTTTTATGGAAATACTTCAATTTTTGCATGAAACTTCACCAATTTTAAAAACAACAAACCCCAAATTTAATTTTGGGAATTCTCATTCCCAGAATTACATAAGAATCCAAGAAAAATTCCCAATCTTTTCGACTCTCCAAAGTCTTTATTGAAATTTCTTCAATTTTCTTTGCAGAAACTTCACCACTTTTTGGGGATTTTTAGAACTTTTTTGGGAAATTCCCATCCCACTGAATTTTTTGGGAATTTCTCGCTCCCAGAATTACAGAAATCCAAGGGGAAGTTTCTCTGATCTGGGGAATTCGCCGAAGCTGTGCTGCTTTACCTGCAACTAGGCTGGGGAGCTGCTGGCAGCACACGGTGAGAGCGAAACTGGGAGCACTGGGAGCACTGGGAGCCACTGGGATGGTGGATTGGGATGGACTGGGAGGGACTGGGAGGCACTGGGAGGGACTGGGATGGGATTGATGGACTGGGGAGGCACTGGGAGGGACTGGCACTGGAGGGACTGGGAGGCACTGGATGGGACTGATGGACTCGGATAGGACTGGGATATACTGGGATGGGACTGGGAGGGACTGGGATGGATCGGATGGACTGGGAGGACTGGGAGGACTGGGATGGGACTGATGGGATTGGGACTGGGATTGGGATGGATTGGGAGGGACTGGGATCAAGACTCGGGATGGGATTGGCATGGACTGGGATGGACCAGAGGGACTGATGGATTGGGATCGGACTTGGGACGGACCAGACACTGGGATCAACTGGGAGGGACTGGGAGGCGCACCGGGATGACTGGACATACCTGGGATTGGGATTTGGATAGACTGGGATGGGACTGGGAGGACTGATAGGACTGGGACACTGGGATGGACTGGGAGGGACTGGAGGGAGACCGGGATGAACCTGGGACCTGGATTTGGATGGACCGAGGAATCTGGGATTAACTGAGGACTCGGGATGGACCTGGGATTGACTGGATGGACCTGATTAACTGGGGCATCACCGGATGAGGACTCCTTGGACATTTGTGATTTTGGTGCAATTCTTATTTTGGGGAAATTTCCCAGATTTTTGCAAAATTATTTTTGTGGAAACCTCTTGTTTCCTCAGTCTGATTAATATTTTGGGAATTTCCTTGGATTTTGTGGGAATTTTTTGCTTTTTGTGGGAATTTTTGTGATTTCTGACACATTTCCTAGGAATTGCTGGACTTTAAAAATTTTTTATTTTTATTTTGTGGGCATTCCTCACCATTTTGATGGGAACTTTTGATTTTTTGGTGGAAATTTCTTAGATTTTTGTGGGAAATTTGGTTTTGCCCTGGCTTTTTGTAAATTACCTGTGGGAGTTTCCCGATTTCTTGTGGAATCTTTTTGTTTTTTGGGAACTGCCCGAATTTTTTCAGTCTTTATTTCCTTTGTGGAATTCTCTGGATAGCGCATTTTTCTACAAATTCCATGAATTTCTGCTGAATTTTTTACATCTTTGGGATATTTTTAAATTTCTCTGTGGAATTCCCCTTGATTTTTTGTGGGATTTATGATGTGACGAATTTTGTGGGAACTTTAATTGATTTTGTGAAATCTTATTTTGGATTTTTGTGGTAATTTCTGGTGGGAATTTCTTCCATTTTTGTGCTTAATTTTTGTTTTTTCCAGGAATTTTTTGTGATTTTTTGGAATTTTTGACTCTTTGCTGTTCACGGAATTCTCTGAACTATTTTTTGAATGCCCAGGTCAGTTCCAGGAGGCTCTTGAGGAGCTGCGACTCTGGAATCTTTGTGTCAATTCCCTTGAATTTGATGAACTTTCGAAATTTCTAGTGGGCAATTTCTTGGATTTTGTGGGAATTTTTTGATTTTTTTACAGAAATTTCCTGAACTTTTTGTTGGAATTTCTTGGAATTTGTGGAAATATTTCTGGGAATTTTGGCATTCTTGTGGAATTTTGTGGGAATTTCCTTGATTTTTGTGAGAATTTTGTGCGATTTTTCAAGGACCCATAAATTATGGTGGAATTTATTTGCATTTTTTGGGATTTTTTTTAATCTTCTGTGGAATTCTGATTTTTGTGGATTTATGATGAATTCCCCGAATTTTCGGAATTTAATCGATTTTGTGGAATTTATTTGATCCTTTGTGGTAATTTTGGAATACTTCATTTAGCGCCATTTTTGGTTTTTCCAAACTTTTGATTTTTTGAATTTTTGGATTTTGCTGGGAATTTTGGGAATTCCTCTGAACTATTTTTTTAATTCCAGGTCAGTTCCAGGAGGCTCTGAGTGGAGCTGAACATTCTGAATTTTTAGGAATTCCTTGAATTTGATGGGAACTTCTTTTGAAATTTTTGTGGAATTCTTGGATTTTGTGAATATTTTGATTTTACAGGACTTTCTCTTGGAATTCCTTTGTGGATTTTTTGTGGAATTTTGGAATTTGTGGAATATTTTGTGGGAATTTCTGGATTTTTGTGAGAATTTTTTGATATTTGGTGGAATTTTTAAGAATTTTCTGCAAATTCCATAAATTTTCTGATTTTTTTAAATTTTTGGGGATTTTTTTAATTTTCTAAGGAATTCCCTGAATTTTGTGGAAATTTTGAGTTTTCCTGAATTTTGTGATTTCTTTCATTTTATGGAAATTTTTCTTCAATTCCTTGGATTTCCTTTGGTCGATTTTTTTGCATTTTTTGCTAATTTTGGTGGGAATTTTTTGGATTTTTGGAATTTTTGATTTGCTGGGAATTTTTGGGAATTCTCTGAACTATTTTTTTGAACCCCAGGTCAACTCCAGAGGCTCTGGAGGAGCTGAAAATTCTGAATTTTGTGGCAATTCCTTGGAATTTGATGGGAACGCTTTTAAAATTCCTTTTGTGGCAATTTCTGATTTTTAGAATATTTTGACTTTTTTACAGAAATTTCTGAACTTTGTTGAATTCTTGAATTTTGTGGAAATATTTCTGGGAATTTGGTATTTTGTGAATTTTTGTGGAATTCTTTTGGAATTTTGTGGGAATTTTTGTATGATTTTTTCAAGCTAATTCCATAAATTTGGTGGAATTTATTTGTATTTTGGGATTTTTCATTTCTGTGGAATTTCATGATGTTTTGTGGGATTTATGATGTGAATTCTGAATTTGGTGGAACTTCGGAATTTGTGAATTTTTTGATATTTGGTGGAATTTTTGTGACAATTTTTGTGCTCCATTCCATGAATTTTTGTGGATTTTTTTGTAGGAATTCCTCGCTTTTTTGTGGCACTCGACTTTTGTGGAAATTTTGATATTTATTCTTGAAATTTTGTGAGATTTTTTTCATTTTATGAAATTTTTAGAAAATTTTTGGATTTTTGTCGATTTTTCGCTATGAAAT